>CAWUFW010020808.1:0-140134 GCA_963921515.1 Calotriton arnoldi
CACAGTGACCTAAATTGCTATTTATACAGACTTTTCCTCCTACTCAGAAGCTTCTGTTTTGACCAATTATGGGGAGGAAAATTACTCTAAACACACTTATTTTAGTACCAAACATTATCATTCACATGCAATAGTCATTTATAGTCAAAAGATTAAACATTAAAAAATCACTATTACTGACCACCTGGAGAAAGTTCAACAGGTCTGGGGTCATCGTTTTTCATCAGAAAATTGATTTTTTGGACTGTACAAAAAAGAATTCAAAATGTCAATTGGATCATGCCTCATGTTGAATAACCACTTTTTAAAGCCTCACAGTGACCAAAATTGCCATTTTTAAAGACTTTTCCTCCTACTCAGAAGCTTCTATTTTGACCGATATCTGGCAGGAAAATGACTCTAAACACACTTATTTTAGTTCCAAAAGTGATAATTCACATGCAATAGTTATTTACAGTCAAAAGATTAAACATTAAAAATTCAACATTACTGACCATCTGGAGAAAGTTCGACAGGTCCGGGGTCATTGTTTTTGATCAGAAAATGGATTTTTGGGACTTTACAGGAAATGATTTAAAATTTCAATTGTATTGAGCCTCATGCTGAATAACCTCTTTTTAGGGCCTCCCAGTGACCAAAATTTTTATACTTTTCCTTATACTCAGAAGCTTGTAATTTGCCTGATTGTGAGCATGGAAATGACTCTAAACACACTTATTTTAGTTCCAAATGTGAAGATTCACATCCTACAGTCATTTACAGTCAAAGGACTAAATATTTAAAAAAAAAACACCATTACTGACCATTTGGAGAAGGGGTGTCAGGTACGGGATCATCATTTTTGATTAGAAAATGGATTTTTTTGATGGTACAAAAATGATTCAAAATATCAATTGTATTGAGCCTCATGTTGAATAACTACGTTTTAAGGCCTCCCAGTGACCAAAATTGCCATTTTTATACTTTTCCTTATACTCAGAAGCTTGTAATTTGCCTGATTGTGAGCATGGAAATGACTCTAAACACACTTATTTTAGTTCCAAATGTGAAGATTCACATCCTACAGTCATTTACAGTCAAAGGACTAAATATTTAAAAAAAAAACACCATTACTGACCATTTGGAGAAGGGGTGTCAGGTACGGGATCATCATTTTTTATTAGAAAATGGATTTTTTTGATGGTACAAAAATGATTCAAAATATCAATTGTATTGAGCCTCATGTTGAATAACTACGTTTTAAGGCCTCCCAGTGACCAAAATTGCCGTTTTTATATACTTTTCCTCCTACTAAGAAGCTTGTATTTTGCCCAATTTCAAGCATGAAAATGACTCTAAACACACATATTTTAGTTCCAAAAGTTACGATTCACATCTGACAGTCATATACAGTCAAAAGACAAAACATTCAAAAAATTGCCATTACTTACGATTTGGAGAAGGGTCATCAGATCCGGGGTCATCGTTTTTAATCAGAATATGTTTTTTTGGACTGTACAAAAATTATTCAAAATGTTAATTGTATCAAGCCTCATGTTGAATAACCACTTTTTAAGACCTCCCAGTGACCAAAATTGCCATTTTTATACTTTTCCTCCTACTCAAAAGCTTGTATTTTGCATGGCTTTTGAGCATGGAAATGACTCTAGACACACTTATTTTAGTTTCAAAAGTGATGATTCACACCCGACAGTCATTTACAGTCAAAAGACTAAACATTCAAAAAATCACCATTACTGACCATTTGGAGAAGGGTCGTCAGGTCAGCGGCGATCTTTTTTGATTAGAAAATGTATTTTTAGGACTGTACAAATAATGATTCAAAATGTCAATTATATTGCGCCTCATGTTGAATAACCCCTTTTAAAAGGATTCCCAGTGACCAAAATTGCCGTTTTTATATACTTTTCCTCCTACTCAGAAGATTGTATTTTGCCCAATTTAGAGCATGACAATGACTCTAAAGACACTTATTTTAGTTCCAAAATTGATGATTCACATCCGACAGTCATATGCACTCAAAAGACAAAACATTCAAAAATCACCATTACTGACCATTTGGAGAAGGGTTGTCAGTTCCTGGGTCATAGTTTTTGTTCAGAAAATTTATTTTTAGGACTGTGCAAATAATGATTCAAAATGTCAATTGTATTGCGTCTCATGTTGAATAACCCCTTTTAAAGGATTCCTAATGACCAAAATTGCCATCTTTATAGTCTTTTCCTCCTACTCATAAGCTTGAATTTCGCCAGATTCAAAGCTTGAAAATGAGTCTAAATACACTAATTTGAAGTTTCAAAATTGATGATTCTCATCCGACAGTCATTTACACTCAAACATATAAATATTCAAAACATCACATTTACCTACCATTTGGAGAAAGTTCCTTGGCCATCATTTTTCATGAGAAAATTGATTTTTTTTCACTGTACAGAAATTGATTCAAAATATGAATTGTATCGCTCCTCATGTTGAATAACCCCTGTTTAAAGCCTCCCAGTGACCAAAATTGCCAAGCTAGTATTTTGCTCTATTTTGAGAATGAAAATGACTCTAAACACACTTATTTTAGTTCCAAAAGTGATGATTCACATCCAACAGTCATTTACAGTCAAATGATTAAATATTAAAAATATTAAAAACATCACCATTACTGACCATTCGGAGAACGTTCTTCAGGTCCAGGGTCATCGTTTTTCATCAGATTATTGATTTTTTACACTGTACAATTAATGATCCAAAATTTCAATTGTATCACTTCTCATGTTGAATAACCACTTTTTAAGGCTTCCGAGTAACCAAAATTGCCATCTATATGGACTTTTCCTCCTACTCAGAAGCTTGTATTTCGCCAGATTTCGAGCATGAAAATTACTCTAAACACACTTATTTTAGTTCCAAAAGTGATGATTCACATCCGACAGTCATTTACTGTCAAAAGATTAAACATTCAAAAAATCACCGTTATTGACAATTTGGAGAAAGTTTCCAAAGGTCATCGTTTTTCATCAGAAAATGTATTTTTTGGACTGTACAAAATATGATTCAAAATGCAATTGGATTGCGCCTCATGTTGAATAGACACTTTTTAAGGCCTCACAGTGACAAAGAGTACCATTTTTATAGACTTTTCCTCCAACTTAAAAGCTTGTATTTTGCCCAATTATGGGCTTGAAAATGAGCTTAAACACATTTATTTTAGTTCCAAATGTGATGATTCGCATCCAACAGTCATTTACAGTCAAATCATTAAACATTCAAACAATCACCATTACTGAGCATTTGGAGAAAGTTCCAAAGGTCATAATTTTTCATCAGAAAATGGATTTTTTAGACTATACAAAAAATGATTCAAAATGTCATTTGTATTGAGCCTCATGTTGAATAACCACTTTTTAAGCCCTCACAATGACCAAAATTGCCACTTTTATAGACTTTTCCTCCTTCTCAGAAGTTTGTTTTTTGCCCAGTTTTGGGCATAAAAATGACTCTAAACACACTGTTTAGCTCCAAAAGTGATAATTTACATCCAAGAGTTATTTACAGTCAAAAGATTAAACATTAAAAAAAAATCATCATTACTGACCATTTGGAGGAAGTTCCTTAGGTCATAGTTTTTCATCAGAAAATTGATTTTTTAGACTGTACGTAAAATGATTCAAAATGAGAATTGTATCGTGCCTCATGTTGAGTCACCACCTTTTAAGGCCTTCCAGTGACCATAATTGCCATTTTTATCGACTTTGTCTCCTACTAGGAAGCTTGTATTTTGCTCAATTTCTAGCTTGAAAATTACTCTAAACACACTTATTTTTGATCCAAAAGTGTTGATTCACACCCAACAGTCATTTAGAGTCAAAAGAATTAAAATTAAAAAAATCACCATTACTAACCATTCGGAGAATGTTCCTTAGGTCTGTGGTCTGTGGTCATCGTTTTTCATCAGAAAATATATATTTTTTGACTGTACATAAAATTATTCAAATTGTCTATTGGATTGGGCCTCATGTTGAATAACCACTTTTTAAGGCCTCACAGTCACCAAAATTGCCATTTTTATAGACTTTTCCTTCTACTCAGAAGCTTGTATTTTGCCCTTTCAGACATGAAAATGACTATAAACACACTAATTGTATCTCCAAAATTGATAATTTACATCCAACATTCATTTACAGTCAAAAGATTACACATTCAGAAATCACCGTTATTGACTATTTGGAGAAAGTTGCTAAGATCAGGGGTCCACGTTTTTCATCAGAAAATTGATTTTTTGTACAGTACAAAAATGATTCAAAATGTCAATTGCAATGCGCCTCTTGTTGAATAGCCACTTTTTAAGGCCTCACAATGACCAAAATTGCCATTTTTATAGATTTTTCTTTCTACTCAGAAGCTTGTATTTTGCCCATTTTCAAGCATGAATATGAGTCTAAACACACATATTTTAGGTCCAAAAGTGATGATTTCATCAGAAAATAGATTTTTTGGACTGTACAAAAAACTATTCAAAATGTGATTAGATTGCGCCTCAAGTTGAATAACGACTTTTTAAGGCCTCACAGTGACCAAGAGTGCCATTTTTATAGACTTTTCCTCCTACTCAGAAGCTTGTATTTTGCCCAATTGCGGGCTTGAAAATTAGTCTTAACACACTTATTTAGTACCAAATGTGATGATTTACATCCAACAGTCATTTACAGTCAAATGATTAAACATTAAAAAAATCACCATTGCTGAGCATTTGGTGAAAGTTCCAAAGGTCATAGTTTTTCATCAGAAAATGTATTTTTGGACTGTATAAAAAATGATTCAGATTGTCTATAAATGTGTTGTCTCATGTTGAATAACCACTTTTTAATGCTTCACAGTGACCAAAATTCCCATTTTTATAGTCTTTACCTCCTACTCAGAAGCTTGTATACTGCCCAATTTTGGGCATGTTAATACTCTAAACACAAAAATTTTAGCTCCAAAAGTGATAATTTGCATTCAACAGTCATTTACAGTCAAAAGATTAAACATTCAAAAAATCACGTCTAGTGAACATTTGGGGAAAGTTCCAATTGTGCAGTTTCATCGTTTTTCATCAGAAAATGGATTTTTTAGATTGTATAAAAAATTATTCAAAATGTCTATTGTAATGCACCTCATGTTGAAAAACCACTTTTTAAGGCCTCACAGTAACCAGAATTGCCATTTTTATAGACTTTTCCTCCTTCTAAGTAGCTTGTATTTAACCTCTGGACACTACACAATATGTTTAGGATGTCAAACAGGTTGACAGAGTGCAAAGACATGAAAGTGGCATTCAAATCAAGACTACCCAAATGTAAACAAACTCATATCTGCTTTTTCTAGATCCAAAGTTCTAAGGAGAATCTAGGTTAAGAAATTGTGGTATTGTGTTGACATTTATGTGATTATGTATTTCTGAGACATTATTCGGCCCATTGGGTGTATTGTCTACAGCAAGCTGTCAGAAAGTAGGACTACTTTTGACGCAGGAAAGGAATTTATAAATATTTGAGGACTGCATTGTGTTACTACAGATAAAAAGTAAATGGAGGTATTATAATACCAGTAGCCGTAAGTTGCATGTGAAAAGTCTCTTCATCACTAAAAAAAGTCCCCTTTTGTTTCTGCTACAGCAACTGCTATGTAGTACTATGAGTTATGTTTTTCATATATGGACTAAGAACATTTTAGACATCATTTGGCCTAACAGGGATGATGTTTACAAAAGGATATGCAAAAATGAAGACTGTTTTAAAATTCTTGGACATTTTGTACCAGATATAAAAATATCCGAAACAGTTTTAACATTCAGTTGCTTTCAGTAAGCCAGTATTAAAAAACTTGTAGTGAGTGCAGTGAACAGTATGACATAGTTGTTTTGATCTACTGCACACATTTGTTTTTTTTTACAATCCAGTGATTGTTTTTACCACTGTTTCATGATGAGTCTTCATACAAAGCACTGTTGAAAGTGAACAAGTACGAAAGCTGAAAACAGGAAAAAACCTTAAAACTTTTCTATCAGTTGCTCTTGTCCAATCTTCTAGCCACAACCTTAGCAGTTATCCAATCACTCAGGTACTGCACTTGAATTCATCTAATCTCCCAGCCACTACTCAGGCACTTATCCAATAACACAGGTTCTACCCATGTACTATGCAAACACCCAGACACTATGCATGCACTTATCCATTCACTGAGGCACTACCCATGCACTCATCCACTCACCCAGGCACTATTCGTTGGCTCATTCAACTACCTAGGCACTATCCATGCACTCATCCAATTACCCATTCACTATCCATGCACTCACCCAAAAATGCAGGCAGTATCCATGCATTTACCCAATCACCCAGGCACTATCCATGCACTTACCCAGTCACCAAGCCACTATGCCTGCACTCATCCAATGACCCGGGCTCTACCCTTGCACTTATCCAATCAACCAGGTGTTACTTTTGCACTCATCCAATCAACCAGGCACTAGCCATGTACTAATCCAATCACCAAAGCAGTACACTTGCACTCATCCATTCACTTGGGCACTATCTATGCACTCTCACAATCACCTAGGCACTATCCATGCATTCATCCAATCACCCAGACACTACCCTTGCACTCATCCATTCACTGTGGCACTACACATGCACTCATCCACTCACCCAGGCACTACTCATGCACACATCCAATTACCCAGGCATTACCTATGCACTCATGCATTCACCTAGGAACTATCCATGCACTCACTCAATCATGCAGGCAGTATCTATGCATTCACCCAATCACCCAGGCACTATCCATGCACTCACCCAATAACCAACCTACTACCCTTGTACTCATCCAATGACCCCAGCTCTACCCTTCCACTCATCCAATCACCCAGGTGCTACTCTTGTACTCATCCAAACATGTATGCTCTACCCACACACTCATGCAATCAACCTGGCACTACCCATGCACTAATCCAATCACCCAAGCAGTACCCATGCGCTCATCCATTCACTCAGGCACTATCTATGCACTCTCACGATCACCTAGGCACTATCCATGTGCTCATCCAATCACCCAGACTCTACCCTTGCACTCATCCATTCACTGAGGCACTACCAATGTGCTTATCCAATCACCTAGGCAGTAACCATGCACTTATCTAATCACCCAGAAACTACTCATACATTCATCCATTCATGAAGGCACTATGTACTCACACAATCACCCAGGCACTACACTTGCACTCATCCAATCACTCAGGCACTACCCATGCACTCATTAATTCACTGAGGCATTATCCATATAGTCATCTATTCAACTAGGCACTACCCATGCATACATTCAATCACCCAGGCACTGCCCTTGCACTCATCCATTCACTCAGGCACTACACATGCACTCATCCTGTCACTCAGGTACTACCCATACACCCATCAAAGGACCCAGGTACTACACTTGTACTCATCCATTCACGCATGCAGTACCCATGCACTCATCCATTCACCCAGGCACTAACCATGCACTCATACAAGCACCCAGGCACTACTCTTGCTCTCATCTATTCACTCAGGCACTACCCATGCACTCATCCATTCACCCAAGCACTACCATGCACTCACTCATTCACCCAGCCATTACACATGCAGTCATCCATTCACTGAGGCACTACCCATGCATTCATCCATTCACCCAGGCACTACTCTTGTACTCATCCATTCACTGAGGCACTACGCATGATCTCATCCATTCACTCAGCCACTACCCATGCACTTATCCATTCACTGAGACACTACCCATCCACTCATCCAATCTCCCAGGCACTATCCATGTAATCACGCAGGCACTATGCATTCATTTACCCAGTCACCCAGGCACTATCCATGCACTCCCCCAATTACCCAGATACTACCTTGCACTCATATAATCACTCAGGTGTTACCCCTCCACTCATTCATTTATGCAGGTACTACCCTTGCACTGATCCATTCACTCACGCACTACCCATGCACTCATCTATTCACCCAGGTACTAACTATGCACATATCCAATCACCCAGGCACTACCTTTCTACTGATCCATTCATCCAGGCACTACCCATGCACTCATCTTTTCACCCAGACACTACCATACACTTATTCATTCACCCAGCCATTATCCATGCACTTATCCATTCACCCAGGCACTACCCATACACTCATTCATTCACTGAGCCTTTATCCATGTATTCATCCATTCACTCAGGTACTATCCTTACACTCATCCATTCACACAGGCACTACCCATGCACTCATCTATTCACGCAACCAGTTCCCATGCCCTCATCTAATTACTCAGGCCCAATCCATGCACTTACCCAATCAGCCACACACTACTCCTGCACTCATCCAGTCACCCAAATGCTACCCACACACATACAACCATCCAAACACTACCCATGCACTAATACAATCACCCAAGCAGTACCCATACACTCATCCATTTATTCAGGCACTACCCATCCAGTCATACAATGAACAAGGCACTACCCATGCACTCATCCATTCAATGAGGTGCTATCCATGCACTTATCAAATCACCCAGGCCCTGCTCTTCCACTCATCCAGTCACCCAAGCACTACCCATGCACTCATCCACTCACCCAGTCACTACTCATACATTCTTCCAATCACCCAGGCACTACCCATGCACTCATCCAATCACCCAGGCACTACCCTTGCACTCATCCATTCACTCAGGCACTATGCATGTGTTTATCCTTTTACTCAGGCACTCATCCAATGACCCAGGCACTACACTTGCACTCATCCATTTACTCATGCACTACCATGCACTCATACATTCACATGCATATATTGAATCACAGCCAGTACCCATGCACTCATCCAAAAACCCAAGAACTACTCTTGCACTCATCCATTCACTCAGCCACTACCCATGCACTATGCAATCACCCAGATACTAACCATGCACATATCCAATCACTCAGGCACCACCCATGCACTTATCTATTCACTTAGGCACTACACACACACTCATCCATTCACTCAGGCACTACACACGCACTCATCCATTCACCAAGGCACTACCCATGGACACATCCAATCACCCAGGCACTACCCTTGCACTCATCTGTTCACTCAGGCACTACACACTCACACATCCAATCACTCAGGCATTACCTATGCACTCTTCCAATTACCAAGGCACTAATCTTGCACTCATTCATTGGGAGAGGTGTGGCGCAGTGGCTAGGGCAGATGACTCAGGAGCTCAGGGCTCATGGTTTGATCCCCGGCACCAGTGGCAGCTCAGCTCAGCACCATGTGACTCTGGGCAATAGCTCACTTAAGCTCCCCGATGGCCCCCAGTGCCTTGAGACCCTTAGGAGTCAGTAGTTCATGCTTTACAAATACCAGATGGATGATGTATCCATTCACCCATGCACTATGTATGCACTCTTCCATTTACTCAGATACTACTCATGCAGTCATCTATTTACCCAGGCACTACCCATGCACTCTTCCAAATGACCCAGGCACTACCCAAGCACTCAATCATTCACCCAGCTATTATCCATTGCACTCTTCCATTCATCCAGGCACTACACATGCACAAATGCAATCACCTAATCACTACCTTTGCACTCATCCAATCTCTCAAAACGACTTATGCACTCATTGATTCACTCAGGCACCACACACTCATTGTAACATCCATGCACCAGTCATACACTCATTCCAACATATATACATACTTTATCTTTTTTTTAACTGTAAAGGTTCCTGTAGGAACCTTTCTTTTAAGGATTTTTTAAAGTTTTACATTTCTTGTTTTTATTTTATAATAACAAAAATGGAAACTGGGACAGCAGGAATTGAAAAACTGTGCACTGATAAATGTGCAAAACATATAAAAGGGGAAACAATTTAGCATGTATGCTGTTTTGCAGCACTGCGAATGGCTGTGAGACACTGCTCACCAGCCCTTATAACAACACTACAGTCCATGCAGTACATGGCCATTCTTGACAACTCTGGAGCCATATCTGTTGCAGTAGTCTGCACCTTAAAAGGGACTTTCTGACCAGGAATTACTGATGCTGCCACTGAAGTAGATGGTCCTCCAGCTTCCCTCTGCTTGATTGCCAGTTGGAGACTTTTTTATGATAGGTTTTTAGATGGTTTAACATGGACTTTGTCCCACATAAACATTTCTTGTGTGTCCCTCTAGAGAGGGTCTTTTTGCAGATTGTGCATTCCACAAGTTTGGCAGCAGTGTATGATTCCCCTGATGGGATTTTGAAAAAATCCCATGCCACATTGGCCCTCTTTTGTGGAGGTTCCTCTTCTTCCAAATCTTCAGTCTTCAGCTCCTCCACATCCTGGTCCAGCTGTTGTTCCTGCTGACCCCATCTCCTTCCTGTGTTGCCATTTTTTATAGGAAAAAAGGCCAAAAACTATGCACACCAAAATGTTCCACCTCCTCAGATGAAAGAAGATTCAAGAAGGAGGAGTGGGTGTATTTATTTTGCGGAAAGGTATATTATCCAATGATATTCCTTGCTTTCCCGGTCATGTGATAGTCGCAGTGACCGATATGTTCGCGGTTACCGCAATGAAGTGGAAATGCAAAATACAAGTTAAAAGTAGTTTTCTTTAAAAATGGAAAGAAAAGCAGAACTATCAATACTATAATAGTAAATAGCTATACTAATCTTGTTCACAATACATCTTCATATATGTTTCAGAGTTGATGCAAAACAGGCACTATCAGCGATTACCGATGTCATCGCGACTTCCGCTGTCTTCGCGGAAACGGAAAATAATGTTTGAAGACGATTATTCTGGAAACTCACTACAAAAATATGAGTTTGAAAAGTACACTAATAAAGCTCTGCTGTTAATTATACTGTAGAATATGTCTATATATATGTTTAACAGTTTGTACAAACCACACACTCGTCGCGACTACCGATGTCACCACGATGACGTCAGTAGGCACAAATACAATTTTTTTTTGTAAAGGTGGCTTTCTTCTAAATTGATCACAGAAAGAAAAGTTAAAACAATATTTTACAAAATATTTTGACAAACTTTATCTAAAAAATGTCTTTAGGGGTATTTTTCGGGAAACAGTTGGAACACCGCAGTCCTAACAACACGTGTTCCGACTACGCAAGCTAAACCATGCTTGCCTTAACCACACATATTTTCAATCAAAAGGAGGGGGGGAGAGAGAAGGGAAGTAATGATCCATTCATCTTCCAGGATAATACAAAAAATCAATAGGGGAATGGATCACTTGTAACCACTTTACCAGGGTTTATTAGTTCGTGGTTCTGTCTTAAAAAACCCTCATATATGTAATTAACTGGATTTGAGAAAAAGGCGGTATATCTTGGTTCTCCGCCTATACGTAACGTAACAACATAGTCATGGGGTTTATTAGGTATGTTGACCTCCACCCGGAGGTTTAACCACTGGTATTCGCAGTAGTGTCCAGAAACAGAAACATTAAAAAATGGTTGTGATAAGGTGATGTTAAAATTCTTCAAACATCCTCACTAACGCGAATTTTTTTTTACTAACAAGTGGGAGTTAAAGAAATTCAAATGGTGAGCGTGTGTTTTTTAGACCATGTTAGTATGTCTAAACACACTGAAAAAGTGTAGTTTTCTGGGGTGGGGGTGGGGGATAGTTTTCTGGGCTGGGGGGAGTTGGGGATAGTTTTCTGGGCTGGGGGTCAGGGTAGTTTTCTGGGATGGGGTTGGGGTAGTTTTCTGGGCTGGGGGGTCAGGGTAGTTTTCTGGGATGGGGTTGGGGTAGTTTTCTGGGCTGGGGGTTGGGGGTAATATTTTGGGCTGGGGGTCAGGGGTAGTATTCTGGGCTGGGGGTCAGGGGTAGTTTTCTGGGCTAGGGGGTTCAGGGTTAGTTTTCAGGGCTGGGGGGTCGGAGGTAGTTTTCAAGGCTGGGTTGTTTCAGGGCTAGTTTTCAGGGCTGGGGGAGTCAGAGGTAGTTTTCAGGGCTTTGAGGGGGTTGGGGGTAGTTTTTAGGGCTAGGGGTTGGGGTAGTTTCAGGGCTGGGGGAGGGTCAGAGTAATTTTCAGGGCTGGGGGAGGGTTGGGGTAGTTTTTTTTTAACTTAAGGGGTTAGGGTATTAGGCCTAAGGGCAGTGGAAGGGATTGTGGTAATTTTAGGGACACTGTGGGGGTGGGAGGGGGTCGGGATAGTGTTTGTTAAGGGATAAGGTTTTAGGCCTCAGGGGGAGGGGACTGGGTAGTCAGGGTAGTTTTTAAGGGTTTGGGGAGGGTGGGGTAGTTTTTAGGGCTGGGGGTCAGGATAGATTTTTAAAATAGAGGTTTGGGTTTTAGGCCTAAGGGCAGTGGAATGGGTTGGGTAGTTGTAGGGACAGCGCAAGGGGATGGGGAGGTTGAGGTTGTTTTTAAGGGTTAAGGACAGATTGGGGATTGGGAGGGGGTTGGGGTATTTGGACCTCAGGGTGGAGAGGGGGCAGTGGAATTTGTAGCTTGGGGAAAGGGGTCGCAACCTTAGCCACGCATACCCCTTTACCATGCATGCCTTTACCATGAAATTACGTGGTAAAGACATGCGTGATAAAGGAATACGTGGCTAAGACGCATTCATGGTTTAGGCTGCATGGAAGAGGCACACGTGGTTTAGACAGTCATGCCTCTATCATACAACTGTATTTTTCAGTATGTGAAATACATTTACTGATGACACATTTTCCACAGTAAATGCAACAATGTTGTGCCGACTTACAAAATTGTTAAAAATAAAACCAGTTATTAATGTACTTTCTGATAAACACATATGAAATCAAAAAATGAGTGGTGCATTATATAAATATAATACACAATATCCAATTATACAGAGAAAGTATGAAAATCTTAGAGGTTCACTTTAAAAAATGTATATTAAAATTAAGAAATAGAATTTAAAAAACCTTAGAAACTGAAAAAAACAAAGGTTAGAGGGATGCTATAGTTAACAATTAACATTTAAAAAACCTTCGAAATTCACTGAAAAAAACAAAGGTTACAGGGACGTTATAGTAAGGAAATAGAATTTAAAAATCCTTAGAACTTCCCGGAAAAAAACAAAGGTTAAAGGGACGTTATAGTGAGGGTGATATTTCACAAAAACAGAGAAATTCAGCAGTTATAGTTAGATGAGCTTGAACACACAACTTCATACCCAGCTGTGTGGTGTAATGAGGAGAAAGTGATTCATGGAGCTTCTTCTATAGATATTTAGAAAGCATGTGGTGTGTAATAGGGGTAGTCCAGTATGTGCAGGGTTGTTTGAATATATTTTGTTGCCTCCAGAAAGTCTCTGGTACACTCATTCAGGCCTCTAGAAACATGTTGACATTCATCAGAGTGATATAACAGGAGTTGGTCTTTTCTTTTGGCTTAGGCCTGGCATTGTGTTCTGCCTCTCCAATGAAATTGCTAGACAAACATAAGGTTTTATGCATGCTCATTGATATATTTATCTCTATCCTAGTCCATATATGTCTCTGCATAGCTATTCTGGGAGTAGGTCACAGATAGTAATGTGTGTACTTTAAATTGATTGAGGTTCTTATAACACACATTTAGAAAACCTACAATGTGAAACAAGGGACGTGTAGCACGTATACAGTTGCTTGAATGGATTATTTTGTCTCTAAAAAGACACTGACACTTGTATTGACATCTAACGCTCAGAAGAGTGGCATGATGGTAGTTGGCCTTTTAATTTGGGATAGCCCTGGCATTGAGAGGTCTGCCTCTCTAATGAAACTGTTAGACAAAACTGTTTTAAAACATGTTGCTAGATGTACTTACTTGTATCCTACTCCATATATGTCTTTGCAGTAGTGCAATGCTAGTATGTTGTATATAGTGATGTGTATGCTTTTTACTGAAAGTATACTGGTAAATTTTGAATGTCTGACTGCTACCATATGCCAGGTATGTCTCTACATCTGTATTTAGTTTGACATGTATAGTACAGCTGAGCTGATTACAGTAAGTGAAAAGGTATACAGTCTATCATACCCATGTGAAAATATTATGAAAAGTAGTTAACATTCTAGTACTACAAAGATAAATCTGTTTGCTAGACAGGACTGATGTAAGTATTTGATTACACAGTTTCATATTTTTCTATCCTGTAAAATAAATAGAAAGTCATTGATGTAGAAAATAAAAGGGTATACCAATTTATAAAACTTTTCTTTCAGATTTTAAACCATTTACAGCTTTCCTAATGTGCATAGTTAGATATCCTACATATTTATTGCTAATGGAGACAATGGCAATGTAATTGATAACTGGCTAGCGATTATTATGAATAATTTTATGTAACTGATTTAAAATTGTTAATTTATGTAACATACTATTGAAACTGTTGATTGTTTTTAGGTATTTACTTTATTAATAAAAAACTTGAAGA
This sequence comes from Calotriton arnoldi, assembly GCA_963921515.1. Classification (NCBI taxonomy): domain Eukaryota; kingdom Metazoa; phylum Chordata; class Amphibia; order Caudata; family Salamandridae; genus Calotriton; species Calotriton arnoldi. The sequence goes on from CAWUFW010020808.1 coordinate 14,468, forward strand.
TGGCAAGAAAACATGAAAAGAGAAGAGAACAAAAAAACAGTATTGTTTAAAGCAGTCTGAAAAGAAGAAACTTGATGACACACACAATGTTACAGATAGAAAATAATCTTCTGCTAAGAGAACTAAAGAACAAAAAATCCGAAATAAAAGAGAATTAGTCATGTTGAAAGAACTTCAAATGATAGAAAAACAATACATCTGACAAGTAGGCAGAAACAGTATAAGGATATAAGAAGAAGAATGTTTAGAAGTAGAGTAATTCAGAAAGTATTAAAAAATAAAAATATATAAACGAAGATTAGCAGCTTGTAAGAAAAAGCAACAGATTGAAAGTGTAGTAGATAGAGCTTTTGAGTTGAAACAAAAATTATTTATCTTAATATTAAAGAGAATGAGAACATTGGATAAAACAATGGTATTTATGAAGGAGAAAAGCAAACGAGAAAGACTGGTAAATAGAACTAACTTTTGTAAAATCTTTACTGTTGAATGGAAGCACACTTCCAGTACTGAGCCTTTCTTTAATGAAGAAAGCTATTTTCAAGAGAACACATTAGTACATGCAGTTGATACTAGTGGTCAATGTTATGAGGTGAAAGATGGCTCTTCCATTCCAAAAAGAAAAAATGGTTCCTAGTAATGTAGAAGAAGTAGTAGCTAAAGAAGTTCAAGGAAGGTGTATACAAGTTCCTGTATATAAGTGGCAATGAACCAGTATTTGCAGTATTTGACAGTCTATTGACATAGTACGAATTTTGTTATGCGAATATGCAAACAGAAGTGTTAAGCAGAAGATTAAGATGTTGCAAGGACTAGATCCATGTAAAATAAGAAAATATGCTATGGTGCAGGGTCATTCTCTGGCTTGTCTTTCAAGAAAAGTGTGCCAAAGCACTTTTCATCATTTAAGAATGTCAGCTGTAATCACTCTGAAATGCGGAAGTTAGTAAGGGGACTTTACTATGTAAAAACTCTTGCATTATGTTTAAGAGAAATGAATATAGCTCTTTTGCATGGTTGTGTAGCAGATGTACAGAACGTTTGTGAGGATGTACAGTTTCATTTTTTTGGTTCTGAAGATGAGTGTACAGAAACTGAGGACTTGATAACTTTAGGTGTAGGAAAACTGGACAAAGAGATTAGTATTGATGATTTTGCGGAAGAAATTACAAGGTTTAACACTGTATCCTATGAAAAACTAAACTATATTTGTATTTGTTGTTGACATACACACTATAGAAGTCAAACTAGGATTGTTGATTTATATTTCAAAAGTGAAAAAGAAAACAATAATAAGTGGCAGCAATTTGCTCTTTATTTGTTTGTAGAAGGACAATTTGAGTTGTCCAGTGATCAAGTTATATGTAAGTACTGTTACAACAAATTAGAAGAAACAAAATGCCAGCTAGAGCAGTACATAACAACTTAGAGTTGGTACCTATTTCTCAGGTACTGGCAGATTTAAATGTATATGAGTCTATTCTTATCCAATCCACACACCCATTCCATGCCATACTTTGAATGGAGCCTAAGCCAGGTAAGCTGCTACCAACAGATTTACAAAAAAGTCTCAAAGGAAGAGTTGTGTATTTACCTTTAGATTTTAAGAAAAATATTAAAACTGTTGGTGTAGACAGAGAGGAAAATAAGCCAGTAGTTATTCTAGTAAATGGTGTACCAACAAAGAGTAAAAAAATCTGGCAAGAGTTTGTAGATATTAATAAACTTCAAATTGCTACATTATACCTGGTACAGAATAATATTTATTATAAGAATGTAAATGTTGATGAAGAAGTAAGATGCTTACAAGATGGAACACTAATCTCAAGTGGCCAAATTGAAAAAGTGGACAAATCCAAGAGTAAAGGGACTTATGAACATTATATCACACATCCTCTCCATTCGAAAAAAATGATCGAAAACACTATGGAGTTATTTCAAATAAAAGAAGCAAAAGGAGCTCCCATGAGTATATGGGAAAAAAGTTTAGAAACTCGTTGTTTTCCACAGCTAATCCCCACTGGAGAAGGTGGACGATTTGATGAGCGAGCTGTACGGATTCCAGCATCAGAATACTGATCAACAAGATTGAACTCTGAAGATCTAAGGTTATGGCAGTGCATTTCATATATATTTCATCTTTTGTTTGAGAGTGATTTGTCTGCACTTTCATATGCAGTGAACCATGTATTAAAAACAGGAGTTCATCTTCAACATGTTTCTGCAAAAGAGTTCATGGAGAAAGTTGAAGACTGAGATGAAAAATTTAGAATCTCAGTTAACCAATTTGATGGCATGCCAACGTGGCACCAATGAATATTGGTATCGCTGTCATGGTGAACTTAAATGCATGTTAAGAAACCTAGGTACACCTACATGGTTTCTAACACTTAGCTGCGCTGAATATGCATGGGATGATTTACTTGAATTCCTACGAGAAGCAAATTCAAATGTAAAAACATTGAACTGAAGACAGCTGGAGAACTCTGTTGTTTGAATCCTGTAAATGTCTGCAGGTATTTTAACCATAGGTTTCAAGCTATGATGTCATTTATCTGCAATAAAAACGTTCCACCGCTTGGAGAGGTAACTGATTTCTTTTGGTGAAAAGAGTACCAAGCCAGAGGTGCTCCTCATATACACATGCTATTATGGATAAAGAATGCACCAGAATTTGGAACATATAGAGATGAAGCTGTTTTGTCTTACATTGAACAGTACCATTCCAAGAGAAGAAGGAGAAAAGAGCTTGAGACAAGAGGTTTTCTGGTTTCAAAGTCATAGATGTGGAAAATACTGCTGACAAAAATACAAATGTAAAGGGAAATGTTATACAAAATGTTGTTTTGGATTCCAACGACCTATACTTTCTAAAGGAAGAGTAAATAGTTTTTTGTCAGCAGTAAGACATACAATAACTCTAAAATCTCCCAAGAATACATACAACTTAAGAAGAATAGAAGCTTCAAAGTATATTAATGACTATAGTCCGCTCACTTTAAAAATGTGTAATGCAAACATGGATATTCAGTTTGTTGCAGACAATTCAATTGCTGTTGCTCGTAAAGTCACATCATATATTACAAAATCTGAAAAGTGAGAGATGAAAGAAATGTGGGAAGAAATTTCCGCAGAAAAGAGTCTCAGCAAGAAATTGTACAGCTTCAGCTTGAAAATGCTTTCCCATAGAGAGATAGGATCTTATGAATGTTCGGATCGCTTGAGCTCAGCCAGTTTGTATTCAAAGTCAAGAGGAATCATTTGGATAAATCTAGGCCTAGCCTCCACATGAAATAGAGTATTGAAAACTTTTACAGAAATCCAATCCTTAGCAAAGTATGAGCCAGAAAGCACTCATATTATCAAAACTAATATGTTGGATACATACTCTCCCAATAGGAGTTCACATCATGAAAACCTATGTCAGTATGAAAAACTTCAACATTACAGGTTTAAAAGAATGTTACATAAAATTTAAAAGAAGAAAAATATGCAGTAATTGGATATGATGGATCTTTAGATAAACATCCCCAAGTAAATCTTATTAACCACAGAAAACTCAGGGGCATATTCTCAAGGACTTATCACCGATTTATCGGCACTTTAGCGCCGCAAAAGTGGCAATAGATTTTTTGCCCAATTCTCAAGCTGGTGCAAACTGCCGATATCGCCAGTTTTCCTGCGATAGCTGCCGCAAAAAATATCGCCACAGATGAGAGCGACAACTAACGCTAATGATATGCAGAGTAGGCGTTCCCATGCAAAAACACCACTTTGCGATATTCTCAACGACCAGCCAGATCTGTGATGCGATCCAAAAACAGGCGATAAGGCGCGTTAGCAGCAGGGATTTAACACCTGCCTTTCACTGGTGTTAAGCAGGACAACAACCTGCAGTATGAAAGGGAGCCCAGCCCAGAGCCACATCTGAAGACCAACACATGTCATTGAGCCACTGATCATTCAGCTCGGAGACCCAAGAGGTCCACAACACCCACTGCCACCAACCCCAGGCCCCCCCGGCCCCCCTCCTGGACTACCACCCAGGCAGCACAGAACAAGACAGCTGTCCTTCCGAAAACGGCATGGCCCTTCAGCCACACAATTGCAGAATGTGGGGAGAGGTGGGAACCAAGTATGTGTGAAGGAGGCAAGTCACCCATGAATAAGAATGTACATAATGCCAAGTGTGGCAGTGATGTGCTGGACAGACTTCAGTATGCAGAGCACAGACATGTCCATGTGGACATATACTGCTGTGTTTGTAGTGTTGTGGACAGTGGACGCAACCATGTTACCTCAGGCAGTGGGGAAGACCTCGGTCATGTAGCTGTGTCATCCCCCCCGTAAGCATAAGTGGAGTGGGCTCATCCGGCATACGCCAGTCCAGCGAAGGAGTGTGAAGAAATAGGCTGGGGCTCTGGGCGTGGTTCACTTCCGGGATGGCCAACACGTCTGCCAGGGCGGTGCCCCTCACCCTGCCATGAGTCTGCCGCCGTGACCGCCAGCCTCCTCAGCCGATCGCTGGCTTCCGTGACACAGGCCCCCAGTGCACCCAGCGGCACAGTACCACGGAGTTATGTGTGTGCTGACTACTGCCTTTGGCTTACACTGCGGTCAGCAGGTCCCCCAATTCAAATTGAGTCTTGATTCATTGATGGCGCAGTCCAGTAGGCAACAGACATTGCTTCCAGTGCAGCCCACCCGGACGACGCATCATCACAGGCTGCGTACCCGCAGAGATCTTCAAGTGCCACTAACTCTGTGCAGCTCAAGTCAACGCCACGTGGCTGTGGGCCCTTGCTGACCTCTGCCTCCGGCCTACACTGTGGTCAGCAGGGCTCACACATATCAAATCCAATCCTGACCTGCAAGGACACGCCATCATCGCTGGCTGCATACCCACCACCACCACCAGGACCACCCCCAACCAACAACTTCCAGAGTCGGAGGAGTCTTACAGCCTGCCCATCAAAGTTGCTCACACCTGTCGTTGGATGCCATCATTAGATTGATACCCTGCTCAGCTCTTCAGGTGCCACTAACTCAATGCACCACAAGTCATGGACCCTTTATGATTGAGTCTTTTGTGTGTGAAGTCAGAGCTGGTGCCCCTACCTCAGTGCACCACAAGTCATGGACCCTTTATGATTGAGTCTTTTGTGTGTGAGGTCAGAGCTGGTGCCCCTACCTCAGTGCACCACAAGTCATGGACCCTTCATGATTGAGTCTTGTGTGTGTGATCCGATGATCACTGTTCTAGTTGTTGCCAGCACCAAGCACTCGCTGAGGGCTGGCTTACACTCACCCCACACCCATCCAGCACAGGCATCACTGGACTTGTGACCCTGGTAATAAAAAGGGGCCGGGCGCATGTGCCCGTAGCCAGTTCCACTATCTATCTAAGTGTGTTCGTGTGGTCATTATGTATGCATGATGGCCTGGGCCCTACCACATTACATTGTTCTGTGGACAGCAGCGCTTGGCAACGTTCCTCATTCTGACATACTGCTGCATTGGTCTGCATGTTGTGACACTTATCTTGCCCGTACTGACATACATATGCTGATAAAGTCTACGCACCTTCAATTTTATTCAACTGTGATGAGTGTTGATTTGAATGACAATGTGTGTCTCACTGCCTATCTGGGTCACGGCCATACATGCGCATTGATAGCATTACCCAGTGAGTACCTTTTTGTGGAATCACTGTCCCTACATTCATCCATACTTTCATACTTGATTGATCATAGCCATGACCCATCTGTGTGAATTAGAATGTTTTATTCGCATTCAGTGGAGTGTTGAAGCTGGACCAGTACAGGGCCATGCAAACCCCACTTTACATTGTTGCCCGTGGAGGGCCAGCCAGAGTCCTTTAGGGATTGACAAGTTCATCGGAAGAGGAAGACTTCAGTCCACAGTGTGATTGCTGTGTCATTGGTAACCAAACAAAATATAGCAGTCCATGTTGAGGTCCAAGGTGAGTGTCGCTGAGTGTATCGGGGGACAGTGGAAGGTGTTATTCCAGGGCATGATGCAGAGGGCAGAACCAAGCTGAAACAGGCCATATGGCGGAGATGTATGCTACCACTTCATTCTTACCACAAAGCCAGATTCATCATCATCTTCATCCTCTGATGTGTCAGGTGCCTCACATGTGGGTGGTGGTGTTTAGTCTGCATCACTGTGTGGCACTGACACATCAGGGGCCGGAGGTGGAATGTCTGCCACACTGTGTGGCACTGACACTTCAGGGGGTGGAGATCTGGATGGAGTAGTAGCAGCGGCATTCATCTGCGCCAGGCCTTGTGGCGGCAATGCCATGACGAGGATCTGCAGGGCATGGAAGATCACAGCTACATCTCGCTGGTGTGCAGCCGTGGCAAACATTCTTTCCACCTGCATCCGCTCCAAGCTCTCCATCATTCTCCTTATGTGTCCCAACTCCCGGCTGACATCGCTGGAGCCACTCTGACTAGACAGTTGTTCTTGGCTCAGAGTCATGACTCCAGCGATGTCAGCCATGGATTGTTGGAGAGCATGGAGCGGACAGTGGGTGTCCGTTAGGGACTGTAAGTCGTCCCTGATGAGACTTAGACACCCACGTATGCCATCTAGTTTGGCTGCCATGAGGTCGTACGCCACCCACAGCTGATCAGCCATCTTCTCCTGGCACCCTAACACACGGCGTTGGAATGCCATGTGTTGGTCGTTGGGGTCCTGGGAGATAGCCGTGGTGGTGGGTGCTGCCTGCTGTGTGGTCTGTGCAGAGGGTGGGGTCTCCTCAATGCAGCTGGGCTGCCCTGCTCCTGGAGGTGGGGTGCCGAACCTGTCCATGAGCTGTTGGAGGGCGTCGGTGTCGATGTTGGGGAGGTCCTCTTCATCATCAGTGCTGAGTTATTGGGTCTGCTCAGAAGGAAGTGTTGATTCTCCCTCTGCAATGTGAAGGGGAGATGCAGATTGACATTGTGTTCACATGTATGTTCATGCATTGTACAAGTTTACTAACAGACTGCATGACAATGTACATTGTGACTGTTTGTGAGGAGATGCCTATTTGATGCGGGACAGTTGACATTTCTACACCATCAGGGATGTGAGGTTGTACTTGTGCATTATCATCTCACAGTTTCCTGCTATGCCAAATGCGAATGGCGATTTTCTACACACAAGCGGCAGCAGTTGTGGCCTCTGTTCTGTTGTGAAAGTGTTGCAGTTTGTATCACATTGTTGTCATTGTTGAGGTGCTCTGATTCTTATGTGTGTGTCCTGCATTGTGGGTGTGTTGCCCCTTCAGCTCTGATTTGGCTGGCCCTTATCCCTTTCAGGCGGTGTGCCTTTCACTTCTGTGCTTATACAGTGCTGAGATATTGCAGACTTGGGTAAATTGGGCTCTTGGTCGGAGTTGTGACTCTTGGGCATGGTTTGTCCGCAGACGTGCTATACTTAATTATTCAAGTGTGCCATTGTGCCCATCTCCCCCCGTCCCCCCAGTCCCTGGTCGTTACTCACCCTGTTGCTGTTGGCTCAGGTCATGTTGTGCAGTGTCCGGTCCCCCAACTCATGCCACCATCTCCCCAATGAGGACTCGGTCACCATTTCCTCCAACTCATCCAGCTCCTGGTGGGTCGCTGGACTCCCATCTCCAGTCTGCATTGCTCCTTTCAGGTTGGCTGTGAGTTTCAGCTTGGTTTTGCGCTTCACATCAGTCCAGCGCTTCTTGCAGTCATCCACTTCCCTTCTCTTCACTCTGACTGCATTCACCTTGGCCAAGATGGACTGCCATATTGTATTTTTAGTTGCCAATGACACAGTGGAGGTGATGAACAGTTGGTGGTGGTGTTCTATCACCTCCGTAATGAGGATCTGGTTTTCCTGCGCACTGAAACGCGGGTTCCTCTTCTTCTTCTCCTTGCCCTTCCCTGACCCTGAGGTCCAGGCTGGTCCTCCGTGTGGCTTGTGGGGTTCTGGTTGTCCTCTGTACTGGCTCCAGCTACCTCCATGGTGCTTCGCAGTTGTTTGTGTTTTTTGTTGCCGCTTTTATGGTGGTTTTTCCCACCTGACTTGTGGGACTTGCAGGCCTGGCGCTGCTTATTGCTGAATTTTTTATCGCAGTTGGGCCCATCGCAACTTTTTTCACGTTCGGGTTTAGATTTTTTTCGCTGTCCCGGTAGTTTTATTGCGGACATTTGACGCGTTATTGGGAAACTATTGCATGTTACCGCCGTGTTGAGAATACGATGTTAACACAGAGTTATTTTCCCGCGATAGACGGCGATATGAAAAATTGCGTTAACCTATTTTGGCGATGATTATTGCACATTCTTGAGAATATCCCCCTCAGTTGTTAAACTGCAGATAAGAAATATTTTTTCTATTTAGCACTTGTTCAAGCCTTGGCGTAGTGAAACAGAATTACTTGGAGATTTTGACTGCTGCAAAGATTCTTTTAATACAACTAAAGATAGCATTAGGTGTACAATTTTTCCAACTTACTTAAAAATGTTAAATGATGCGATTGAACAAGGAGGAACAATTGCAGCTGAAATAGCTAGAGAAAGTTCACAAAGCAGTCAAATTTCAGGTCCAATGACTGAAGATCCACTTGGACAACCAATTATTGAAAATGAAGCAACAATAGCCATGAATGAGGTAGAAACTGCAATGCAGCAAGCACAACAGGATATTATTAAGTTTGAAAAGTTGGAGGAACAACTGAATACTGAACATAAAGAAATATATCTACAGGTTAAAGAACAAGTACAACATGGTTTCCTCCATGAAATAAAACAGTGCCAATACTCATTATTTTAACCTATTCTATTGTCCGTTAGTGGTCAAGCTGGAACAGGAAAAGGTTTCTTAATTAAAGTTCTGACAAGTTATCTACACAGGACTGCAGAATCACATTTATCTTGTGTCGTAACAGCTCCAACTGTATTAGCAGCACACAACATTAAAGGTATTACTTTACATTGATTACTTATGCTACCTGTTGAACATGATAATATATTGGAATACCAAAAGCTATCCAGAGAAGCTTGTTATAAAGTCTCAAGAGTACTGAAGAAACTAAGGGCCAGATGTACGACCCGTTTTTGCTTGCGTAAACGGGTTTGTGAACCCGTTTGCGCATGCAAAAACCTATTGGGCCATGTACATAGCCTATTTAGTGAGTCACAATTTTTTTGCGACTCGCTAAATAGGTTTTGCGACTCACTATTTGGTAGGGGCATTCCCTTCTAAATAGCGAGTCTCAAAACCATGTACAAATGTTTTGCGACCGCAATTGCGTTCGCAAAACACTCGCAATTACCACCTACTTCAAGTAGGTGGTAATGCATTCACAAATGGGACCCCTTCCCCTTTGCAAATGCATGCAAAATTATTTTTTAAGGACAGGCAGTGGTCCCATGGACCACTGCCTGCCCTTAAAAAATGAATCGAAAATGTTTCATTTTTTTTTTTAAGTGCATCTTGTTTTCCTTTAAGGAAAATGGGCTGCATTTAAAAAAAAAAAACCTGCTTTATTTAAAAGCAGTCCCAGACATGGTGGTCTGCTGAGCCCAGCAGGCCACCATCCCTGGGAGGGCTGGCATTCCCAATGGGTTCGCAATTTGCAAGAGGCTCATTGGGAATCGCAAACAGTGTTAAACACACTGTTGTACATTTCATTTAGCGCCTCGCAATTTGCGACTCGCAATGTGTCGCAAATTGCGAGGCGGTAAATTAAATGGTCGTACATCTGGCCCCAAAACTTTGAATCATTGAACGAGGTGAACATGGACTCAAACTTAATGCTTGCCTTTGTACACTTGAGAATGCAACAGATTTTAAAAACAGATTACGATGTGCTGTTTGGAGGAAAACATTTAATTGTATTTGGAGACCTACTACAACTTACTCCTGTTAAAGGACAACCTGTTTTTAAAACACTTCTTCATGATGACACAAGGAAATCTTCAGGAAGTATTGGGAATGTGAATATTTGGCTAAACTTTGAATATAAAGAACTTGGTAAGAATGTGCGACAAGCAGGTGATGTAGATTTTGGAAATATTCTTAAAGATATAAGAATTGGTATGTTGACAAAACATGGTAAACAAGCTTTAGAAAGTTGGCTAATAAGGAACTTGTTTACATCTGAAAAAACAACAGCAGAAGTAATGTACAATATGCTTGTAGAAAACAAATCCATAGTTTGCCTAATGCCTGCACTGTAAGAGTGCTCTACATTTAATGAACCAGTACTCAGACTGGAAAACAACAAATTGTGTAAATTAAAGCTATTGACAAAATCGAACACCAGGGAGTAACAATTCTTCTTACTGAAAAACTACAGGCTAAATTGGATTCTTTGGAAAAGTCTGTATTGAAAACAGCAGCATTAGAAAAGTGTTTACATGTATGTAAAAACTGTTGAGTAATTTTGCGGCGTAATTTGAATGTAGAAGAAGGATTATCAAATGGAGCAATGGGAAAAGTTGTTGATTTTGTCCATTTTTAAAATAGAGATGGAATAGAATTTTTGATTATAAAATTTGACCAGCTAAATGAAGTAAGACAGATTGGGCATTGTGTTGTATGTTTTTTGCTTGTAAAGTACTTGTATGTTCGAAGACAACAGTTTCCTCTGTCTCTAGCATATGCAGTAACTATTCACAAATCTCAAGGTTTAAGTATAGACAGGGCTTTTGTAAATCTTGGAATTACTTTGTTCAAAGAGGGAATGGCATACGTTGCATTGTCTTGAGTAAGAACATTGTCCGGTTTGTATCTGATAGCATTTGATGAGAAAAAGTTAGTGCTGATGCAAATTGTGTAAAAGAGTACAGTTGTTTAAGAAGACGTTATGCTCCTCATTTAGGTGAATACCCAATATATGAGAAACATATAGGGGCATATTCTCAAAGAACTATCGGCGAGTTAACTGCACTTTATCGCAGCCAAAGTCGCGATAACATTATCGCCCCATTCACAAGCTGGTGCTAACAGCCGATACCACCAGTTTACTTGCGAAAGCATCCGCAAAAAACATCGCCACAGATGACCCCGGCAACTATCACTAATGAGATGCAGAGTAGGCGTTCCCGAGCAAAATGCCGCGACAACACCACACCTCAACATTCTCAACGACCAGCCACATCGGCGGTAAGACCACAAAACAGGCGATAAGGCGCGTTAGCAGCAGGAAATTAACACCTGCTCCGACCTGGTGTAAAGTCGGACGACAACCTGCACCATCAAAGGGAGCCCAGCCCAGAGCCACCCATGAAGAACAGCAGATGCCATGGAGCCACTCACCATGCATCCCGGAGCCCCGAGAGGGCAACAACACCCACCGCCACCACCCCCAGGACCGCCACCCCCCCGGACCACCACAGAGGCAGCGCAGACAAAGACAGCGGACCTTCAGGAAATCCACCAGCCTCACAGACCTAACACCAGACAACGTCAATGCCCACTACAGGCCCAAAAGGACAACTATCCTCCGCATCCAGAACATCATTGCCCACAGGCTGACGGTACCAACACAGCGGACAACCAACATCCCTCCGCAGACAAAGCTGCTGGCTGTTCTGCACCTGTTGGGCTCTGGTACCTCCCAACCAACAACCGCCAGAGTTGGAGGAGTCGCACAGCTAGCCCCATCCAAGTTCCCCACACCTGTCCTGGATGCCATCATCAGCTAGGTACCCCAGTACCTATACGTCCCCCACAATGCGCAGGAACAGCTGGAGACCAAGCAAGAACTATACGGCATAGCTGGATTCCCGCACGTGTTGGGGGCAATCGACTGCACACATGTCCTACTTGTGCCCCCTGCCAACACTGCACACAAGTACCGCACAGAAAGCACACGCATCCCATCAATGTGCAGGCAATAGTGGACCACAGGGGACTCTTCACCAATGTCGTAGCCAACTACCCAGGCAGTGTGCATGATCCCTTCATCTACTGACAGTCCAACATCAACCAGCGCTTCCAGGATGGCACCTATGGAAATGCACTGCATGTTGGCAAGTACCAAATGACCACACGACACCCCTCAACTCCACGATCATACAACTCACAACTCTAGCACTGCACACGTCACAAAATCACATACAACATGCCAAACAACATGCCCACCCACCAGACACGACAGCACAACTTACTGTGGCAACATTGGTTAGCCATGTACATGAGCCATCAACGGCATGGCACCCCAGCCACACAATACCGGAATGTGGGGGAGAGGTGGGAACCAGGCATGTGCGAAGGAGACAAGTCACCCATGAATGAGAATGTACACAATGCCAAGTGTGGCGGAGATGTGCTGGACAAACTGCAGTATGCAAACCACAAACATATCCATGTCTACATGCACTGCTGGTGTCTGGAGTGTAGTGGACAGTGGATGCAACCATGTCACCCCAGCCAGTGGGGAAGCCCAAGGAAATGTAGCTTGTGACGCACCCCCCTGTAAGCGTGTGCGGAGTGGGCTGGCCCGGCATACGCCAGGCCAGCATAGGGGTGTGAATAAAAAGCACGTAGCTCTGGGCGTGGTTCTCTTCCGGAATGCCCAATGTGTCTGCCAGGGCGGCGCCTCCCACCCCACCATGAGGCCGACGCCGTCGCCTTGAGCGGTGTGGCCTGCGATCCTGTGCACCTGCTGCACCCCGGGCCGCTGGACCCCGAACCCATCATGCCCGCCCCTGCGCAGCCAGGCCTCACTGCTCACCTGCCGAAACCGGCATCTGTCAAAGAGGGCCCACTACTTGCTGGCGCAAGCTCCAAGCCCAAAGCCCGTGACCTTGGCAGCCTCCTTAGACCATCACGGCCTCCGCGACACAGGCCCGCTTTACTCTTTTCTCGTTGACGGACTCCACTGCTGCATCGGGCCTACACTATGGTCGAGTAGGTCAAACATGTGGAACTGAGTCTTGATTCCTGCATGGCGGAGTTCATATCATTGTACACAAGGAGACGAGTAAGAGGAAGTCGCGGTTCAGTGCGGAGGAGAAAAGGATCATCGTTACGGAGGTGATCGAACACTGCAGACAACTGCTCTGGTGTCACTAACTCTGTGCATTGTGGACCAACGACATGTGGCTGTGGGCCCCTGCTGACCGCTGCCTCAGGCCTACACTGCGGTCAAGTAGGTCAGACATTTGGAACTGAGTCTTGATTACACAATGGCCGAGTACACACTTTACGGCGGAGTTTATATCACTATACTCCCTTCAATGTGGTGACACAAAGTATGTGCATGGCATCCCAACCACACATGTCTGTGGGCCCTTGATGACTACGCATTCGGCCTACACTGCGTTCGAGTTGGTCACACATTGGGAATTCAGTCATGAATCATTTATGGCAGACTTGACATCATTGTACTGGCATCATCGCAGACTGCATTCCCTTTCAGCTCCGGTGCCACTAAGTCTGTTCCCCGACATCCATGGACACTTTCTGGTTGAACTTTGGTGGTGACTGAGTCTATGGAATGGGGCTTGTCTTCATCATCATGTCGGTGATACTGACTTTTTTGGCAAAAACGAGGCTGTAGCATTCCACTCCTCCATTTGCCACTTCCGGCCGGCGTCTGCCCTCTGCATCATGCCCTGGAGGACACCTTCCACTGTCCCCCGCAAACCTCCGCTACATTCACCTTTGACATCGAAGAGGACCCGCTCACCTCGCGTGGCCCTATCTCACTGCACCGCAAGTCACTGCCCCGTGGCGGTGTGCCTGTGCCGGCCGCAGTGCATCCGGGGCCACTAACTCTGTGCAGCTCAAGTCATGGCCCCTGTCTGATAGCATATTGGATGGCCACTGGGTTGATGGACTGGGGGTCATCAAGGCCATGTGTCTGTGGCCCCGCGCTGTCCACTGCCTCCAGCCTCAACTGCAGCCCACCTGGGCTCACACATCAAATCGAGTCCCGGCCTGCCTGGACGTCGCATCACCGCAGGATGCACATGCCACCACCGCCAGGACCAACTCCAAACAACAGGTGCCAGAGTCGTAAGTGTCTTACTGCCAGACTATCAGAGTTGCTCACACCAGTCGTCGGTGCCATCATCAGCTTGTTCCCTGCTCAGCTCTTCAGGTGCCACTAACTCAGTGCACCACAAATCATGGACCATTCTGCTTGCATGTTGGGTGAACACTGTACTTTCTCTGGCTACCACCATGATGCTTCACAGTTGTTTCTGTTATGCTGGTGTTTTCTGTTTTCGCTTTAATTGTGATCACTGTTCAAATTGTTGCCAGCACCAATGACTCCATGAGGGCTGGCTTACACTCACCCCCACACATCCAGCACATGCGTCACTGTACATGTGACCATGCCAATAAAGGTGTCGAGTGCACGTGCCCGTAGCCAGTTCAACAAACTATCTGAGTGTGTCGGTGTGCTCATGATGTATGCATTTGTGCCCCGGGCACTACAACATTACATTGTTCCATGTACAGAGGATGCAGCCATGTCACTGCAGGCAGCGGGTGGGACATTGCACATGTAGCTTTGTCCTCCCCCACTCAATACATAAGAGGAGTGAACTGGGCCGGCATATGCCAGTCCAGCGTGGGGGGTGTGGATGATCATCCTGTGGCACTGGGTGTGGTTCAGTACTGGAAATGTGCAAAGGCATGTGTCTCTGACGCAGTGTGGGTCTCTATTGTGGAGTGTAGGTGGGCCCTGATGGGACTTAGACACCCACGTATGTGATCTAGTTTGCTCACACCAGTCGTCGGTGCCATCATCAGCTTGTTCCCTGCTCAGCTCTTCAGGTGCCACTAACTCAGTGCACCACAAATCATGGACCATTCTGCTTGCATGTTGGGTGAACACTGTACTTTCTCTGGCTACCACCATGATGCTTCACAGTTGTTTCTGTTATGCTGGTGTTTTCTGTTTTCGCTTTAATTGTGATCACTGTTCAAGTTGTTGCCAGCACCAATGACTCCATGAGGGCTGGCTTACACTCACCCCATACACATCCAGCACATGCGTCACTGTACATGTGACCATGCCAATAAAGGTGTCGAGTGCACGTGCCCGTAGCCAGTTCAACAAACTATATGAGTGTGTCGGTGTGCTCATGATGTATGCATTTGTGCCCCGGGCACTACAACATTACATTGTTCCATGTACAGAGGATGCAGCCATGTCACTGCAGGCAGCGGGTGGGACATTGCACATGTAGCTTTGTCCTCCCCCACTCAATACATAAGAGGAGTGAACTGGGCCGGTATATGCCAGTCCAGCATGGGGGGTGTGGATGATCATCCCGTGGCACTGGGTGTGGTTCAGTACTGGAAATGTGCAAAGGCATGTGTCTCTGACGCAGTGTGGGTCTCTATTGGGGAGTGTAGGTGGGCCCTGATGGGACTTAGACACTCACGTATGTGATCTAATTTGGCTTCCATGAGGTAGTACCCCACCTGCACATGTTCGGCCACCCCGTTCTGGCAGTCTGACACCTGGCCTTGGAATGCGATGTGTGCTTCGGTGGGCTGCTGGGAGCCAGCCAGGTTAGTGGGTGCGTCCAGCTGTGTTGTCTGTGCAGGGGGTGGGGTATCCTAGATGCAGCAGTGCTGCCCTGCTCCTGGAGGTCGATTGCCTAAGATGTCCATGGACTGTTGTGGGGCGTAGGTGTCGGAAGTGTGGTGGTCCTCTTCAGCATCACTGTAGAGTTGTCTGGTCTGCTCTGCTGGAGGTGTTGTTTGTCCCTCTGCAATGTGAAGGGGAGATGCTTGTTGACATTGTGTTGGCATGTATGTTGCCGCATTGTTCAAGTTTACATACAAACTTCATGACAATGTACATTGTGACTGTTTGGGAGGGGCAGACTATTTGATGCGGGACAGTGGACATTTGGACTACATGACGTAGGTGAGGTTGTACACATACATTTGCATCTCACAGTTTCCTGCTATGTCAGATGTGATTGGCCATTTTCTATGCACAGGCGGACCCAGTTGTGTCCTCTGTTCTGCAGTGTAGGTGTTGGACTGTGTACCACATTGTCGTCTATGTGTGTGTGCTGCATTGTGTGGGAGTCGCACCTGCAGCTGTGATTTTGCTGCCCCTTATCCCTTGGAGGAGGTGTGCCTTTGTGCTTTTGAGGTGCTATGATGTTGGCGACTTGGGTCATTTGTGCTCTTGGACGGTTTTTGTACTCTTGTGCATTGTTTGTCTGCAGATGTGTTGTGAACGTAAGTGGTTGTTTGTGCAGGTGGATGTGTCAGAGTGTGACCTGCTTCTTTCCGGATGTGGTCCACACTCAGCCACCTCAGTCTCATGGCGTGCACAGTATCATGGTGATTGTACTCCAGTCATGCTGCTGGTCATGTGGTGTCACTTGCATTGTCAGTGTGGCTCTCCCATGCGCATCTTTGCTGTGTTTCGCACGGGTGCATGTGTGTGTTGTGTAATTGGTGATGTGTGGGGTGGGACCCCTTTGGGCCCATGGTGAACAGGGGCCTACTTGATGTTTGTATGTGTGCTCGGGTGTGCCACAGGGATCAGGAACATGACCCAGGGTCATTGTGGGTGTGCGGTGTGCTACACGTTGTTGTACATGTGTGCCATTGTGCCCGTCCCCACAGTCCCTGCTCATTACTCACCCTGTTGCTGTTGTGTCAGGTCATGTCGAGCAGTGTCCGGACTCCTGACTCCTTGCACCATCTCCACACTGATGACTGTGGCCGCCATTTGCTCCAGCTCCTCCTGTGGCGAAGGACTCCCACCTCCATTCGCCGTTGCTGCCTTCCTGTTGGCAGCGGGTTTCTGCTTGGTTTGGCTTTTCACATCGTGCCAGCGCATGACACGGTGGAGGTGACGGACAGTTGTTGTTGGTGCTCTGTTACCTCCGTGATGACGATCCAGTTGTCATGCGGACTGTACCCCGTCTTCTTCTTCTCCTTGGCCTTCCCCGACCCCGAGGTTCCTTGCAGGTGGGCTGTGGGGCTTGTGGGGTTCGCGTTGACCTGGGCACTCGTTCCGGGTGCCTCCATGTTTCTACGCAGTTTATTTTGTTTATGGTGGGTTTTTCTTGTTCAGCTTTTATGGTGCATTTTCCTGCATGACGCGTGGGGATTGCAGGCCTGTCGCTGGTTTTCGCTGATTTTTGTATCGCAGTTGGCCTCATCGCAACTTTAGTCGCGTTTGTGTTTCGCCTTTTTGCGGCTCGCGTCGATTTTAACGGGGTCATTTGACGTGTTATCGTGGGCCTATCGCATGGTGCCACCAGGTTGGGAATTCTACTTTAACACAGCATTGCTTTCCCGCGATAGACTGCGATGTGCAAAGTTGCGTTAAGCTAAACTTGCGGTAGTTATCACACGTTCTTGAGAATATGCCCCTCAGTGTGTCCAAAATGAAAATATATCAAATATTCAACTGAAGTTCAAGAGAAGAAAAGCATTGAAAACAAAGTTGAAAGTGGAAAGAAATAAAAGTAGAAAGTGATGATGACATTGTAGGATACGAGTTAGAAAACAGTTCAGGTATCAACTGTTATGCTAATCTGATTCTGAATGTAATATTTCATTTACCACGTCTTCATCATAAAATCATGGAAAACTGTGAGAAAAGATTCTGTTTTGCACTACAGTATTTATTTCAACAGTTGGTAAGTGACAGAAATAAAATACATACTGCTTCTGGCATTTGACATCTTTTGGATATATGTACCAGTTCACTGACATTTACTCTCAATATACAAAAAGGTGCACAAGAATTTCTAATGCTCATGCTTGGAGTATTATAAGTTGAAGGAATAAACATTGATAAGTTATTTGGACTAAATTATAAATTGGACCATAAGTGTGAAGATTGTTGATTTAGTTCTACCACTGAAATACGTGGAGAACAATTCCTATACTTAACGATACCGGACTGCAAATCAGTGCTTTTTAACAAATTGATTAAAACAGCAAACAGGATATGACATGTTCACATTGTAGATCAGAGATGTTGTTTACATTACATATAGAAAGATTTGGAAAATATCTAATTTTGATGTTACAATGTTATAGAGCAAATGGAACAACATTGGAAACAAAAATTACAAATTTTAAAGGAAGTCAAATATCTATTTCAGAAAGAACTTATACAACAGTAGCTATTGTTTTTCATGAAGGACCTACTTCAACATCTGGACACTATACTGTTTATATAAAGTGTAACAATGGATGGACACATTGCAATGATGCTCATCTGGAATTCAAAGCTAGATTGCCTTCTCAATTAGCAAGTTCTTATGTTATTTCTCCAGCCAAAGTTCTAAGAACATCATTCGGCCTATTGGAGGTGATGTCAACAAAAACCAGAAAGCACTGGATTTTATTAGTATTCATGATTACCGTTTTGATTATTATTTTGGCTAATAGACATAACATTTTGAAAAATGACTTTAAAAACCAAGTATTATATATATTTGTTCTTAATACTATACCAAGTGTAATAGCAATAGTACATTTTTTAAAATGTATTTATGTTAAATAGTAGAGTTAATGTAGCTGAAAGAAGTGATTAAGAAAATGTAGTTAGTATACTGCATAGTTACACATATTCATAATGATGTACTATGCTGTTTTTTTATACAATCCATTCGATTGTTTTTCCCCACTGTTAAATAGTGATATTGCTTTCAATTCACTGTGTGTGGTGAAGTTATATGCAATCAGAGAAAAGTAAAAAAGGGAAACTGAAACTGATATCACATTTATTAAATGTTGTTTTGTTCAGAAAAACGTAATATTATGATTTTTCTACTATAATGTTGTTATATAACACTTTTTCTTGTTAATAGCAGGTACTGTTCAACATTGAAAACAGTTTTAGTACTGTTTAAGACAATACTACTGTAAAAACAAATGTACTAAATTATGTATCTAAATTACTTCAAAGTTAAGAATATATAATATAATATTCATGATATACTGGACAATCATTTAACATGTACAAATATGTCATTTGTGTTTAACACACATAATCTACTACTTATAGACTAAGTCATCCTACTCCTGAAAAGCACTAACACACTCACTTTATAAAAAAATACTGACACAAATAAAAGTGTAATAATATTAGTTGGTCTTTTATTTTGCATTAGACCTTCTATTGCAAACTGTTTCTGGTTAAACAAACTATTATAGAAATGTGAGTTTTAAAACATGTTGACAACTGTATTTGCCTCTATCCTAGCCCATATTGGTCTCCACAAAGGTAAACTGGGAGTAATACATGCATAGTGATATCTGTAGTTGAAAATGAAGGTGTATTTTATTACATATGAATGTTTGACAGCTACCATGTCTGACGAATGTTTGCATTTGAACATGTAGTTTAATGCTGCAGGTAATGGTCCTAAGTTAATAACTATACTATCTACCATATCCGGCACTAACCATGCATTCATCCATTCACCCAGGCACTCCCCATGCACACATCTAATTACCCAGGCATTACCCATAAACTAATCCAATCACACAGGTTCTACCAATGTACTCATCCAATCACCTAGGCACTACTCATGCACTCATCCATTAACTCATACACTAGCAATGCACTCATGGAATCATGCAGACACAATTATACACTCATCCGATCACCAAGGCACTACCCATGGACTCATCCAATCACTCACACACTACCCATGCACTCATCCAATCACTCACACACTACCCATGCACTCATCCAATGGCCCAGGAAATACCCATACACACATCTAATCACCCAAGCACTATCCTAGCACTCATCCATTCACCCAGGCCCTACCCATGCACTCATTCATTCACTCAGGCACTACTAATTCACTCAGGTAATCATCCACATACTATGCCTGCACTCATGCAATCACCAAGGCATTTCCTATGCACTCATACATTCACCCAGGTACTACCCATACACTCATCCAATCACCGAACCACTACCCATGCACTTATATTTTCACCCAGGCAATACATTTAAACTCATCCAATGACCCAGGCAGTACCCATGCAATCAACCAGGCAGTACTTAGACACTCATCTAACCCTCCAAGCATTAGCCATGCAGTTATCTATTCACTCAGGTACTATCCATGCACTCATCCAATCACCCAAGCACTACCTATGTACTCATCCATTCACTTAGGCACTAGTCATGCACTCATTCAATCACCCATTCACTATGCATGCAGTCATCCAATCACCAAGGCACTACCTATTCACTCATGCAATCGCCCATGTCCTACATGTGCACTCATCAAATCACTCAGGAAGTACTCATGCACTCATCGTATCTCCCAGGCACTATCATTGCAGTCATCCAATCACTCATGTACTACCTATGCACTCATCCAATCACACAGGCATTACCCATGCACTCATGCAATCACCTAGGCACTACTCATGCACTCATCAATTCACTCAGGCACTACCAATACACTCATGGAATCTCGCAAGCACTACTATGCACTCATCAAATCACCAAGGCACTAACCATGGACTCATCCAATGGCCCAGGCACTACCCATACATACATCCAATCACCCAAGGACTATCCTTGTACTCATCCATTCACTCAGGCACTACCCATGAACTCATTCATTCACTCAGGTACTATCCGTGCACTCATCCAATCACCCAAGCACTACCTGTGCACTCATACATTAACTCAGGCACTAGTCATGCACTCGTTCAATCACCCATTTACTATGCATGCAGTCATTCAATCACCAAGGCACTACCTAATCACTCATGCAATCACCCGTGTCCTACATGTGCACTCATCAAATCACTCAGCAAGTACTCATGCACTCATCTTATCTCCCAGGCACTATCCTTGCAGTCATCCAATCACTCATGTACTACCTATGAACTCATCCAATCACACAGGCATTACCCATGCACTCATGCAATCACCTAGGCACTACTCATACACTCATCCATTTACTCAGGCACTACCAATACACTCATGGAATCTCGCAAGCACTACTATGCACTCATCAAATCACCAAGGCACTAACCATGGACTCATCCAATGGCCCAGGCACTACCCATACACTCATACAATCACCCAAGGACTATCCTTGCACTCATCCATTCACTCAGGCACTACCCATGCACTCATTCATTACCTCAGGTGCTACTCATTCACTCATACAATCATCCACACACTATGCATGCACTCATGAAATCACCAAGGCATTTCCCATGCACTTATTCATTCACCCAGGTACTACCCATGCACTCATCCAATCACTGAACCATTACCCATACACTTATCTATTCACCCAGGCAGTACCCATGTACTGATCCAGTGACCCAGGCAGTTCCCATGCAATCAACCAGGCAGTACTTATACACTCATCCAACCACCCAAGCATTACCCATGCAGTTATCTATTCACTCAGGTACTACCCATGCACTCATCCAATCACCCAAGCACTGCTTATGCACTCATCCAATCAACCAGGCACTATCCATGTACTCACCCAATCATGCAGGCACTAAGCATGAATTCACCTAATCACCCAGGTACTATCCATGCACTCACCCAATCACCCAGGCAATACCCTTGCACTCATACAATCACCCAGGCCCTACCCTTGCACTCATCCATTCTCTCACACACTACCCATGCACTCATCCATTTACCCAGGCACTACCCATGCACACATTCAATCACCCAGGCACTAACCTTCTACTCAACCAATCACCCAGGCACTGCCCATGCACTCATCTATTTACCTAGGCACTACCCCTGCACTCATTCATTCACCCAGACACTACCCATACACACATTCAATCACTCAATCACTACCTATGCACTCATCCATTCACTCATGCAGTACCCATGCATTCCTCCATTCACTAAAGTAGTACCCATGCACTCATCCAATCAGCCAAGCACTACCCATGCACTCATCCAATCACTCAAGCACTACCCTTGCACTCATCCAATCTCACATGCACTACTCATGCAGTCAGTCATTCATGCAGACACTACCCATACACACATCCAATCACTCAATCACTACCTATGCACTCATCCATTCACTCATGCAGTACCCATGCATTCCTCCATTTACTAAAGTAGTACCCATGCACTCATCAAATCAGCCAAGCACTACCCATGCACTCATCCAATCACTCAAGCACTACCCTTGCACTCATCCAATCACACATGCACTACTCATGCAGTCAGTCATTCATGCAGACAGTACATATACCATCATCAGCCCACTGATACACAACTCATACACCAATTCAATCACCCAGGCAATACTTATACACTCTTATAACCACTCAAAAATAATGATTCATTCATAAGTAACATATTCATACAACACATACAACACTTTGGGGCCGATTCCGATTCGGGCCGGAAATCTCTCCGACCGAGCTGGACCCGGAGAGATTTCCGACCGAATCGGACCCGTGCAGCCCGACCGAACGAGTACGATGCACACGTATGCCATCGGACTCGAGTCGGTTGGACTCCCATTGAAGTCAATGGGAGCCGGTCGTACAGACGCGTACGCGGGCTCCCATTGACTCCAATGGGTGCGAGGCGAACAAGGGCACCCCCTACAGCGGGTACGCGGCGAAGCAACTCGCGCCATACACGCACAGGTAGGGGGGACCCATGGGTCCCCCCTGCGTGCGACTCGCGCGGCTACGCATACAGGGGGGTCCGACACGGACCCCCAAAGTACGGCTCCGACTGCTCTTTCGAGCCGGAGTGCGCGGCTCGGTCGGACTGCTCGCGGCGCGCATCATACTTACCTGGACGGGGAACGTCTCCATTGCGTGGTGCGAGTCGAGTCCGAGCGAGTCGGTCGGTGCGGTTAGACCCGGGAACGAGTCGGTCGGAGCGGTTGGGACGCCCGGACGAGTCGGTCGGTGATTTCGCATCGTACTCGCTCGCCCGGACGCGCGTACGAATCGGTCGGGAAATAGGGCTCCGAATCGGATCCAGTTAAGCTGAATCCGATTCGGAGCCCTACTGGCCGAGATCAGAATCGGCCCCTTTGTCTATCTTTAACCAAATGGGCGGTTCTAAAAAAAACATTTTTTTTTTTTTAAATTGTGTTTTTCAAACTCTTTTATTTATTTTTTGGTGTTTTTTTAATGGTATTTTAAAAAACAAGTCAACAAACTGCAGTAAAGCAGTGAAAACATTTTGCAATCGGAACGTTATTGCAAAAACAAAAAATCTAGCATTTGTGGCTTCTTGCACATTCAATAACTGCAGCGATAGACTGCTACCCAAGACAAAGTACTATTTGGCACTTTAAGCAGGGTTGTCCCAAACCAGCAAACCCGGGTACTGTCATTGGTGTGTCAGAACTTAAAATAGAACCCACAGATGTACAGGGTCCAGCAACTTCTGCATACAGAAATTGCTGTTGAAGTTCTCGCTGGCACTGCTCTCTTGCGAGATGGTTTGGATCGATGGTCTGGAGATGTTTCATCATGGAGGATGTCCCACATGAGTATTTTTCCTCGGATCCCCGAGATAGTACCTTCTCACACAAAGTGCACATCACTTTCTGTGCGTTGACTTTCTTCACCCCAGGTGGAATGGAAAGAAGGTCCAGACTATGCTCTTCAACCTCATCTGCAGGAGAATTTGCAGATGCCATTTTTGGTTATGGTCAAAAACACCCAAAGAAAATGCTGGAGCTTGATCCAAGAGAAGCTTCAGAAAGAAAGAACAAATTGGGTGGGGCCCTCCAAGTAATAAAATAGAAAGCTCTTTAACCAATAGAATCCTTTCTTTTGAATTCATATGGGATTCACGTACCAGTCACTTATTCACTGCTACTCCGGAAAATATATGTAAACAATATTATATATCCATTCCAATTACAAAAAAAGTAGTTTTACAAATATGAAAGTGAATCTCTTGGTATAGTCTATTATATAAAATTATATCTATATGTTTTTTAGAACTACATAATTTGCACTGGAGTCGCAAACCTATCGCGCACCCAGAAATACATGCACGAGGGTGCGCGGAAGCGTCGCAGCTTCTGTCATTTTATCAGAAGACCTTAAATATTCAAAATACTTATATTGATGTCAGTTTTATAACTCTTTCTATAAAACACGTATGAGTCATTTAAAATTTAAATAGTATTTATCATGCATTTAAATTAAAAAAAAAGGAAACATTTGGGAGTTGCGTACCCTACTCGGACATTAAAATATGGCGGCATGCTACACAGATTCACACATCTGCCTCAATCGGTACACAACCAGGATGCAAATCCTACAGTTTCTTTTAAAAAAAACATAAATAAGTAAATATATATAATAAAAATGTTGAAACAATTACCTTGTCTTTATAAATATGAAAAGAATTTGAACGAGCCATGTTAACACATACTGAAAATTCTACACAGTGCAAATCTTCAGAGATGGTTAAACATGTAGCGCCATTTCTGTTCCACTCTAAAAATTCGATCACTAGTTAAAAAACCTTAGAAATTCACTGAAAAAACAAAGGTTACAGGGACATTATAGTTAGCAAATATAACGTAAAAAACCTTAGAAATTCACTAAAAATCCAAAGGTTACAGGGACGATATAGTTAGGGTCAGATTTTACTCATACAAAACCAGTGAAATTCAGCCGTTATAGTTAACTGAGTTAACTATAACTTGCGCCCCCCACAGTGCACTGCTTATGACATCATAAATTTCATCACTCATGACATGGTCAGTGACATCACTGATTACATCACTGATGACATCTCTAATGACATCAGTGATGACATCCAGTGACTGTGAGTACTTTTAAAATATTTATGAGTGTTAAATATATATGCCAAGGTGCATTGATGAATCAGTGGGTGCATGAGTGACTGTATGGATGACTGACTGTATAAGTGAGTGATTAGGTATCTCGGTGAATGTATGCGTGAGTGACAGCTTGTGTGTATGTGTCTGTCAGTTCATGTCTAAGTGGGTGTATGAGTGTGGTAATGGTTACATGAATATCTATATGGGTGATTGACTGATTCTCTGAATACCTCTATGGTTGTCTGGTTCTCTCTCTGTGTGAGTGAGGAGGTGTGTGACTACTTGTATGGATGAGTGAGGAGGTGATCCAGTGGCCGTATGGAGTACTGTGTGCATGTGTGAGAAGCTCTATGGGTGAGTGAGTGTCTGTAAAGCTGTGTTGGTAATTGAGTGCATGTGTCAGTAACTGGGTATGTAAAAGGCAGTATAGGTGAGTGACGGGGTACATGAGTGTCTGTATGCATCACTGAGTGAATATGAGAGTGGCTATATGAAGAAGTGCATTCTTCTGTCAGTGACTGTATAGATGAATGAGTATGTGTTACTATTTGTATGAGCAAATAAGTGTATGTATATGCAACTGTTTGGGTTAGTATGTACCTGTATGAGTGACTGCATGGGTGATTGTGTAGGTGTGTGACTATTTCTATGGGTGACTCACTTAGTGTGTGAGTGCCAGTATGGGTATAAGAGTGGAAATAACAATGGCTATATTAGTGAGTAAGCGGTTGCATGAGTGGCAGTGTGGGTGAGCAAATTCATGTGTGTGTACATCTATGAATTAGTTACTGGGTGTGTAAGTTCTGGTATGGTTCTGTCAATGGGTTTGTTAATGTTTGTGTGGGAATGACACTGGGCGTATATAAGATTTCATAGGGGTGTGAGTGCATGCGTCAGAGATGATGTGGATGATGTTCAAAATGTTCAAAACTAATTCACCAGTAACTTCAGCTGCTGTCTTGAAAATTTCATGGTGATCTGTCAAGTGGAGGCTGAGAAAAGGGGGGTCCTAAAATGCTTTTTCTCCATGTTAATTTCCATAGGAAACTTTAGACACAGCTACAACCTGAACTGCTCAACAGAATTACACCACATTTGGCAGAAAGGTAGCTGTTGGTTCAGAAAGTGCCCTTTTTGTTAAATGGTATAAATCCATTCAGTAGTTGTGGAGTTATTTAAAGATTTTTCAGATATACTGGGGATGCGGAGGATTCATGACCCCTCATGATCTCGTGCCTGAGATCAGATTGGCTGCCAACACTTCAAACCAGGAAGTGTTGGCAGCCATCTTGTGACTCGGTTGAACTGAGTTACAAGAAGAAACGTAAAAAATAAAAGGGGGCAGGGCAGAAACACCCACACCCCCTAGGCCTCTTGGGGGTGCACAGGGACCCCCTAGGTTCAAAAAAGCATTTTTTTAGACATTTTCAGCAGGAGTCACCCTTGATATGCAACCCCTGCCAAAAGTAAAAAATAAAAGGGCTCTTCATTTACTATAGGCCCCCGGGTGGGCCAGGTCCCGGGGCAAGTTTGCATTGTAATGCGGGGGTGCCACATAGGGCTGACACCTCCCTGGGGCAAAGATGAGAAAACTGATGTGGGGGCCTGCATGTCCCCTGCATCCCTGGGCATCATCACATCCCTGGGACATTTGAATTAAATGAATGTGTGGAGGCCCTTATGGCCTCCCCACTGCCTTGGGGACCACCACCTCCCCGGTGCTAATTGAGACAAATGCAGGGGGCCCAATGCAGCCCAGGGAACAGCCACCTCCCTGGAGCAACTCTGTAAAATTACATATAGGGGCCACAGCCCCGGTGACCACCACCTCCCCGGGGCTTAATTATATTGGAGGGGGCCTCCTTGTGGAGCACTAGATTGCCCTGGGGACCGCAACACCCCAGGGCCAGCTCCAGCAATGTCCTGGGTACCCACCACCAGGACATTGCAGTTTGCTAAGGCTTGGCTGGAGCTCTGCTCTCACCAAGCCATAGCAAACACTGCTCCACTTTCATTAAGTGAGAGAAGAAAATGCTCTCACTTGCACAAAGTGGGGCAGAATTGCTTTTGGACAGAGGGAGCTGCATTTCCACAGCTTCCTCTCTTTGTTCAAAAGCAATGCTGTCTCCCACAGGATGCGAGGTGCCTGCAGGGACAGAGGGGGGCCTTTAGGCTCCCCCTGCGGTCTCAAACATGAAAACACTGGGTACCCTGTGTGGGACCAGGGCACCCAGTACTGTGGCCAGGCCCTGGGGAATGGGGAGACGGGGGCCATTATCGGCCTGAGAGTGAAGCCGCAAGGCCCCCTCCCATGTTTAACAAAATTAAAAAATAAAAATAAAGGGCAGGCCCTGAGGGATGTGATCCCTGGGTTCAAAATTGGCCCGGGAGGAGAGGGTCGCACAGCCTCAGTGCTCCGTGCACCCCACATTTAACATCGCGATGGAGTCGTGAACCCTGGTAAAAAAAAATGTCCAAACAATGATTTATACAGTAGTGCATGCACTCACAGTCACGCATATATTAATACATTAATTGATAGTTACAAGTCTGTTTTCAAAACTATTATGACATGGATAGATGAAAAATTGAGTTATAAATCTAAAATGTGTTCTTTTCCCTTAAATTCAAACTTTTGTTTTGAGGAGTCGCAACGGGGTTGCGACTCCCAAAGTTTTTAGAAAAGTTTTCTAAATCAATATTAATTATTATTGGGCAATAAGGTGGCTCTGAAGAGAGCCTTTGTATTGATTGTGAGTATATGATAGCTAACGGTGAGACCGGATGCAGAGTTTTAGGTTGATGAGAAACACCCTGATGCCTTCATCTGCAAAGTGAACTCCATCACTTCTATAGATTTCATGCATGTCAAAATGCAGGTTGTTGTTGTAGATAGAGCCCATGCTATGGTTCCTGTGGACTGCAGAAACAACTTTATTGACATGTTTCCTGGCTTTGTCAATCTCTGGACAAAATTATTTGACCACTTCCATTGTTGTCTTTGGCATAAGTTGGAGTACACCAAGTCAGTGTAAGGCAAAATGGTCATTAATTAGGCAAGGGTCTCTTTTATGGAAGTTTCTAAACCAACCCAAGTAAGCGTGCCTAGGTAATTTCCACCACAGTACACTATTAATAGGTCTGGATGTTGGCAATGTGCAATACTTAACCAAAGGCAGCAATTGATGCCACTTTAAAACTCTGCAGCCAAACCATTTAATTTCCACTTAAGGCAAACCCAAGTCACTGTAAATTCCACTCTTTCTTGCCTATTCTCTGACCCAGAAGACATAGGTGTGACCCACAATCCACACTCTAACCATTTTGAGAGGAAGGAGGAGTAGAAATCAGAAGGCTGCAGCTAAATGTGTAGTGGGTAGAATGAAAGGCAGTGAAAATGGAGGAGTGGATTTTGTTTCAGAACATGATTGGTGCTGTAAATTATTTCATATGTACAAATAGGTTGTTTTTTACTTACTAATGCAAATACATCTTTGATTGGGTGCGTTTAAAAGTTTCAGAAGTAACGCTGCTGTGGATAAGCTAACATATACTACAAGTCAACCACACCTGCTACTGTGCAATTGGAAGCTGGAATTCTGTGTTTGAAAAGTGTATAAACTTTTGACTTACTCTTATACTACATTATTTCAAAATAATGTGCTATAGAAACTGAAGCACAGCACTGTGTGGGAAGGGTTTGGTTTTTAAAGTTTAGTACTTTAGAACAAAGATGGAGTTGAAAAGAATATATTTTCAAAATAACAGCTATGGTTACTAGAGATATGTGACATAAGAATTGTAATAGAGTTATTTTAAATATTGATTTGGCCTCCCATAGGGATTCCTGACTCCTTCGCTGTGCTACATGGGGGGCCGTGCTGGGCGCCATGATGGAGTCGTGACTCCATCCATAAGCGGTACCAGATTGGTATTTGTATGAGGAGGAAAATGAAGTGTGAATAGAAACCGACCAATGAAAAGTAGGATGACAATTGGAAAGAATGAACAGAACGCTTTGATTTGCTTAGTATTTGAGTATCAGAAGAAAAAGAGAGGGAAAAACTGCCATTACTAGTTCTTTGATACAGAGAGACACACTATTTATTTTCTCAGGAAGGAAATTAAAACTGAAGGAGTGCTACAATTTAAGAATTGCATATGCAAATTAACAGGTATGTGAGAGAGAGTGATAAAGTTTGATAAGTGATATTCTAAAGTACTAGTATTAAAATATTTCTTATATTAAGTATAATGTACATGAAAAGATTTGAAGTGTTTGTCTATAGACGAAGTAAAGATTACGTTGAAGCAGTGAAATATTTGAAAAGTAATTAATGTATAGAAGTGAATACTATCCTAGATAGAGTTTAACATTATAAAACAGCCTGTAGTTAATTTTTTATGAGGTGCACAATGTTCGGGTACCTTTTGTTCAAATATTATGTTTTACTTGAATAGTTCTTCTGTAGTTCTGTTTTGGTAATAGAACGTGGTTATATATAGTATGTGCATAATTTGTTAGTGGTTGCATTAGTTGGCAACGTAGTAAGGCACAGTTATATCTATAGGAAATAGAAATATCAGATAACTGCTGAAACCCTTCTCCAGTTATATAGCAAAGGTGTCACACTATCAAGAAGAGAACCATCCAGATAAGGATTTTATCACAAGCATTAACCTGCTGTACTAGTACTTAAAAGCGAGTGCAAAGGTTTACTGTAGCTACACCAGAGGGTAAAGTGTATGTGCATGAAAGCAAAGACTTGTAGTAAGAAACTTTTTAGAGGTAGATGCATACTTTTATGTGTATAAGGTGATTTATACGTCCAGTGTTCTTTATTAAGTTGAATGTCAAGAAAGTAATTTTGATTGTGTAGAGCTGGTAATACATCCTCTCAGACAGTGTTTAAAGCAGCTACATTTTCACTCACATGTACAGTCACTAATCCTATGTATCTGGAGGTAATGGAGTCAGTGACATTCTAAATTAAACCACTCATTAGAGACTGATATACCCAAGATGCCATCCATGTTACCCTTAGCTAAAGATTTTTAGAGCCAAACAGCAAGAAAAAGAGCCAGCAATGTACAAAGAAACTTTATTACCTACACAAAAAAACACTCAGGTAGGAACTGAGACATTATCCTGATATAGTAACTATCTGACATTACCAAGTTAAACATGCAGACAAGTAGGCCTTTGAACACACATTAGGCCTGGTACTCTTGTGCTTGTGCATGCAGTTCTAGAGGTAGGCCGAGTTGCTGTTTCAAAGCTCTTCTTGAGCCTTAGCCTGTTATTTTAGTACTTAAAAGTCAGCCCTAAGGTTGCTTGTAGATAGGCCAGAGGGTAAAGTGTATGTGCATGAAAGCAAAGATATGCAGTTTTAAGTTTTCACAGGTACATGCACACTTTTCGATGCATATTGTGAGTTATACACAGACTTTTCTATGTTCAGTTGAATGTTACGTCTGTGAAAACTGAATGGGTACAGCTACTTATATATCCTCTGAGACAGTGTTTGACCCATCTACACCTTCCCTGACATGCACAGTTAGAAATCCTATGTATCTATTGGTAATGGAGACAACGCCTAATTTAAGGAACTGGTTAGAGACTATCATACCCAAGAGACAATCCATGCAACCGCTTACATATAGATTTTTAGACCACAAAAAACACAAACACAGCTATGAATGTACTAGGAAACTTTAGTATATATTGGAGAAAAGGTACAGATAGGTATTGAGACACCTATCCTCATGTGTAGTAAAGCTCTGGCACAAGCAAGAGATTAAAGGAAGTGGCCCGATTAGGGTCACCCGGGTCACTAATGACTACCTCTCAGCCTTCCATACCAAATGAAGAGTCGGTCAGACAGTAGAGAATACAAACCAATAACTGTTTATTAATATACACTCAGAGTGGAGCCCGGTCTGCCCAGTCGCTAGGAGTGCTGCAGAGGGGACTGATGTCAACAAGCATAGAGATACATTATGCATATTTCGTAACTGGGCTAAAACACGCCCACAGTGAAATTTTCCAGGCAGGTGCAGCTAAACAGTGGAATACAAAAAAACGGTTTCACCGCTTCTATCGCTCACAAAGTATCTCAATTCCAAGGTCGTTCCATTCAGGCCTGCCACTAGACAAGTGGGAGAGGGCCTCTATCTAGTGAGAAAGGTATGCGCTAATAAGAACAGTGTATTCATTACTGGAACAGGACAGAAAAGAAGCAAACGAAACTCTAAGGGAAGCATTTCTCAGAATTTAAATGAGATCAGTTTCGAACAGCTTAAAATGGCGCCTATGAAGAAAATGGCGCAGCGAATGCTAACTTACATAGGGCAATGCACTAACATGAACATTTCTATTCTAGCAGACCCTCCTTTTAGCATGAGCAACAATAACAGAAAAATAGGATATCATAAACAGTAATACAAATTCACAACAATAAATCCTTATGAGCATTCCATTGTGTCAACATCGGGAAAGGAAACTGTAAGGAGGGAAGGATTGTCAAAAATGCCCTCGTCTATGTTCATGAGATCCTCAATGTATTTTTGTACCATAATTGAGGCATTGGTATCATGAATCAATATTTTCCTTTTAGGGGTGAGAATAGTGATGCAATAGGAGCAACAAAAAGGAAGGCACTGAATAAGGGCACAGCAAAGCACCAATATCAAAATCAGCTAAATCACCTTTTCAAGAATCCAGCCCCAGCTACCAAAAAGAGACCAACTCCAGTTTACACTTTCCATTCCCTTAACATTCTCGAGGATGTCTAAGATGTGTTTGGTAATATTCTTTTCCATATTCTTGATCCCGACTACACACTGGTCTCCCACTACCGCACATACACCACCACTCTTGGCAAAGATAAAATCAACTGCATATCTGGTCTGTTCTGAATATATTCGCATACTCTCCAACTGAGTGGTGATGTCGCGTAAAGCTGCCACTGTGGTGTTCGACAAAATTTGCAGCTTGCAGCCAAAGTATTCTCTAGCTTTCTCACCCCTGGCCATAGAACTACCACCCAAAGTGAAAATAGAAGAAAGGATGTATCCAAAAGTAATCGCATTACTATAATTATTGACCTCTATATCGGTCACTCCCTCACAAAATTCTTTGGTGAGAGTCGTTTTAAACCAGCGTACATAGGCTTAACATATTTGCAGGGCACACCTTCGAGCAATACCATCTCCAGAGCCACATCACCTGTGCCTTTATGGACATTGGAGTATGTACCATTAGACAAAAAGTAAAACCCCGGGTGTGCATAAATCAGTCCTTCATAATCTACTGCAGCGTATCTAGTGTTCATTCCAAAAGTACTTTGATCTTTGTCATTGACTAAAGAGATTGTATTCTTGTGCAGCACTATTCCAGAACAATTGATATACAAAGAAGTGTCTGTACTATTCACAGTGGGGCAACAGGCAGGATAATAACCAGCCTCTTGGGTAACTATCAATTCCTTGTAATGCCAGCCCACCAAAGTAACATTTTGTTCTTCCATATAAAAATTGTCGCAATATGTATTGTTATCACAACCTGGATAACCAATTCCCAGTGGCATTCTATAATATAGACAAGGTCCTGGATAGCCGAAACCAAAAAGTCCCTTCACTTCTGTAAATTGCGGTGGACGAGTATATGTATAGTTTACAAGTGACAATGGATATGCAGTCCATAAACTAGTTACAGATTCAGTGGGGTAACAAGCTGTCCCTTCTCCAAAGGATCTCTTGTGTGTGTCTAGAAATACATTACTCGGGCTGTTCTTTTATTTCTTTTCAGGGAGATAACCTTACCCTTACTGCGCTAAGGTACACTTTGATCATTTTCCAACACCCATGATACCCCACACAATATTATTAGCAACAAAACCACAGAGCAACACATGTTATTTTTCGTTTTCGTGTCTACACCATATCATGCTGGGCAACAAGAACCATCGGCTGCTCTTCCTCAGTGACCTTTCTAACAAAGGGATGCATAATGTATAATAAAAGGGGGGCAAAAATGCAAAAACATATACAAGTTCCCAGTATCCGTCAGAGCCTCACTGGTACAGGCTCCTATTGTCCATCAATAAGTTGGCGCTCTTGAGCACCGGCGGAGGAGCTTGCTCTGTCCTAAGCTCTTTTAATGTATCCCACGTCGATCCAGATGGTATACCTTCGAGGTATACTTCAGTCTTCCCTAACTAAAGTTCGAATAACTAAGATAAAGTAAATAGAAAATTCTCCACTTGTTTCTGTTAATTCCGTTGATACTGTAACTCAGTACTATCTACCTTACGCAGTCCATCCCTAATCTTTTTTCTCCTTAGACTCAGTATCCCTCAGACGAGGGCGCAAATTGTACATGATAACCCCAGGCACCGTGTGATCAGTGAACAAAGGCTCTTGGATAGCTCGTATTTCAGGGGGAACAGCCTCGTTTAAAGCGTCCTCATTCTCCTTATCCGTTTGCGTCCATGTTAACTGGGCGTCGCTAAAAGGAACAAACCTGGGCACCTGTTCACACTCCGTGTCCCCTATGCCGTTTTTGACCCACCAGTCATATGGCAGCGGCAAAGGAATCCTCTGACAAAGGGTAGCATGTTCTCTCGACCAGCTACCTTTACAGTCGTCCGTGTCACCAACAAAACCTGCTCAGGACCTTTCCAGCTTGGCTCCAAACATTTCTTCCTCTGAAAATTTAGAAGCAAGACATAATCACCAGGCTGGATGTCATGGCCGGGTCCCTCTGGTGTGGAAGGTAGGGATTCCTGCACCTGTAGGTGAATACAACGTAAACTTTCTGTTAACTGGCCATGGTAATCAAGCAACACAGGGTACTCAATATCAGAGTACTTATGAGGACGTGGGACGCCCCAGACATTTTCCGGTCGCCCAAAAACAACCTTGTAAGGAGACAATCCTGCCCTAGAATGAGCAGTTGTTCTTGTTGACAAAAGAGCTAATGGTAAAGTATCTGGCCACTTTAACCCTGTTGTCTCCTGAATTTTTGCCAGTTTCAGTTTGAGAGTACAATTGTACTTCTCAACCAAACCCGCTGACTGTGGATGATTGGCAGCATAAAATTTCTGTTTTACATGGAGACCTTCACAAATCAATGTGATCACTTTCCCATTAAAATGACTTTCATTGTCACTCCAGATAATTTGGGGCAAGCCAAAACGAGGAAAGAACTCCTTAAGGAGTACCTTCGCAGTCGTAATGGCTGTATTATCTTTAGTGGGGTAAGCCTCAACCCATTTACTGAATGCACATACTACCACCAAAACATACTTAAGATTATTTCATCCCTCCAATTCTATATCATCCATTTGAAGGACTTCAAAAGGAAAAGTGGGTGGTGCAAAATTACCAGTTGGTGTTGGGGTACCCTTCCCTGGATTATGCATCATGCAGACCATGCAGTACTTTACTAAATGCACAGCCGTCCTGGAAATATTGTCACTCTGCCATACAGGGGATAACAATTTACAAATGCCTTTCGCACCAATATGAGCTGGACCATGTGCCATAGTAACCACAGGAAGAACATATGCATCCGGCAACATCCATCTCTGTTTCCCTGATTTATCAATCCAACATCCTTCCTCATTCAACTGTGCTGTACTCTCCTGCCATTCCGCTAATTCTTCTATCATGGCTTCAATTTGTATCTCCTTTACACTCTCAAGGGTATTCTCAAACATAACAACCTCGAGAACCAACCTAGCTGGACCTGCTACAAACATGCGCTTTATCTTTGTTCCGGCCGTCTCCACAGCTGTCTGATCTACAAAAGCATTTCCTCTACCCACATCATCAGTAACCTTCCTGTGGGCACTACATTTAATTATGACCAATTTCTTCGGGAGCATTAAAGCGGACAATAGCCTCAATACGAGGTGCCCATGCTGAATCTTGGTACCATGAGAAGTAAGGAACCCTCTCTCTGCCCAAAGCCAACCAAAATTATGGGCAACCCCAAATGCGTACTGGCTGTAAGTATAAATACTGACAACCAGCCCTTCACTCAATTCGCAAGCTCGAATAAAGGCAGCAAGCTCAGCAGCTTGAGCCGACTGATAAGGGAGCCGTAAGGTCTCTACCACCGTGTGCAACGTAGTGATAGCAAAAGCTGCAGTGGTGGTGCCATCTGGTAATTTAAAACAAGAGCCATCGACATATAGTTCTCCTTGGGGGTCAGATAAGGGAACATCAGTCAGGTCTACCCATCCCCTCGTCTCTTCTTCCGTCCGGAAGATACAATCATGTTTTTCGACAGCATCATTCTCAGAAGGGAGGGGTAGTAACGTGGCTGGGTTCGAGTGGCACATCTTTTAATCGCAATATGCTTAGCAAACAATGTCAATTCATAGCCAGTAAGACGTGCACTGGTGAGGTGCTGTGTCTTTGTCATATTCAAAAGTGTATCCACAGCATGGTGTACCATAACTGTGAGGTCAGTATCAAGTACGAGTCCAGCCGATTGTCTGATTGAAGTGGCCACAGCCGTGACCGCTCTCAGACAACTCGGGAGAGCCCTTGCAACACAATCAAGCACAGCATAAAAATAAGCACAAGGCCTCTGCTTATCCCCAAACTTTTGTGTTAGGACAGAAAGCGTGCAACCGGCCATCTCGTGGACATAGAGCACAAACGGTTTGCCATAGTTAGGTGTGCCAAGCACTGGAGCCGAACAAAGCACAGTTTTCAATTGCTCAAAAGACTGCTGGCATTCGGGTTTCCAAGGCAAAGGCTCATGCACTGCTTTCGTTGTTAACGCAAGCAAAGGTTTGATTAGTAACGAGTAGTTTGGGATCCACTGGTGACAGTAGGAAGAAATACCTATAAAAGCACGTACGTCTTTTTGAGTTGGTGGAATGGACATTTTGAGAATGGTACTAATGCGCTCAGGGGTTAATCTCCTACCCTACTTTGACAGTAGGTGACCTAAATAGGTGGCCTCCTGTCGACAATACTGAAATTTAGAAAGGGAAACCTTATGCCCATGATGGGCCAAATGCAACCACAATTTGACTGTACTATCTTTGTAATCTTGTTCCGTATCAGAAGCTATAATTAGATCATCCACATACTGCACCAATACCTTACCTGAGGGAAGCGATAAGAAATCCAACTGACCTTTTAATGCTTGACTATAAATACTAGGACTCTCTGTATAGCCCTGAGGAGCACAACATAATTTAAAACTCCTACCAGCCAGTGTGAACCCAAACAAATATCTACTGTCTGGATGGATAGCAATACTAAAGAAAGCATTTTTCAAATCAATAACAGAAAAGAAGTTAGCAGTAGAAGGAATCATCCTCAAAAACATAATAATATCAGGAACCACCGGGAACTGTGGAACTACTATTTTATTAACCTCGCGCAGATCAATCACAAAACGATAAACATGATAATACTGTCCATCACGAGGGTCATCAAAGTAATTATTATCAGAGGGACCCTGTGAAACTGTAGCATTCTGAGCTCTATCAGTCCCATGACCTCTGCCACTGGAACCTCGCCCTCTAGGAGACGCAACTTTCTGTAAAAGCATAGGGCACTGGCTACGCCAATGACCTTCTTCCTTACAATATGCACACTGATTTGGCCCTAAAGGTGTCATTGAAGGCTGCCTGCTGGTACGTGGAAGCTATTACAAAAAGGGTAAACCCACCGATACTGGGATCTGGGTAGTAGACGGTACAATAGGAAATGATCCCAATATACAATACTTCAACATAAAAACAGTTTAAATAAATGTTGCCAACAGTCATATAAACCACAAAATACACGAGTGAAAAGGAACAGTGTTATTTAATCACACTGTCACCTTACTTTGTATATACATCATAACATATATTCACATTGATAAGCAAGTGCCCAAAGAAAGGGAGAAGTGAAGGGTGAATAAGGTGAAAATAATGTGATAAAAAAGGATAGGGTTAATGTGTAAAAAACATATTCATTATTGAACAATACAAAACAGTTGTTCCTTATTTTCGCTCAAAAATCGCCAAATTTCTACATCAATCCTTTCGCCATGCATATAGAACAAAAACACAGTAACACAATCTCTGTTGTTTAATATGCTAGCTCTAAACAAGTAGTGTCGACGTTTCGACCCCGGAGATCTGTAGGTTCATTAGCACCTTACGATGGGGTCTTCCTCAGGACAGGAAGAGGGAAGTGGGCACCTACGAATAAGTATGATAATGGCATTAACCTCATAGGAAGTGATAGAAGACATTATAAATTCAATATGGGCCAAAAATCCCTATATTTACCATGGAAAGCCTTATTACACAGGCCGGTCTTGATAACAAGTTGGGCATGAAGCTCCAAAGTCACGAGAGCAGAATAACTGCACCTGCAAAAGTAAGGTGTAGTTTAACAACGGCCCGCCCAAATAACGTGAGCATCGGGCCCGTGTTTAAGTCAGAAATAAAACCCTCATTCAAAAATAAACAGCGTAGAATTGAACTTACGCTCATTTTGTTAGTCCGATATCGCATTAATATTACTAAGCGATCCAACCCATGTTAATCAGTTATGACCTCATGATTCAATCCTAAAAACGAGAAAAAACAAAAACTGTATCTGAACCTAACCAGGACCCTTGAATTAAAATCTGTCCGCCACCTGGCCCCACAACTATAGCAATGATTACCTGCCAGTGCCACAATAAATGCGGTATACCAAAGGGCTTTGAATCTGGAGGAAAAGACAAAGAAAGAGCGGGAGATAAGGTATAAATCACAAAAACCCCTGCTTAGAGACTCAACAGCTCCAAACCACTAGAGTATTGATCCACTCACCGCTATTCTATGCGATACCGACCCTCCAGCCCTGCACGCCAGCGTCTAGGATCAAAGGAGATAATGTTTCAGCCAAAGAAACAGAAAGCCGAATGCGCTCATAAGAGTCACAGAATTAGTAACATTGTAACGAGCGGAGAAGGCTTACCGCTCCACGCCCGACTGAATCTACAGCTGGAAGGATGGAAGAGGGGGGGAACGAGTGCTCAGCAGTCTTTATACTGCCTCGTACGTGAGGAAACCCACGAGTTAGACGTGCCGGTGGCAGCAGCTGGATGCTGACACAGCCACATCCACGTCCATCCAGGTTGCAATGGAAAGCAACAATAGACTTGCCCTAGATCGAGCTTTTAACAAGATTGATGGAGTATCTTAAAAATAAATAAAATAAACAGTCAGTTAAGCTAGAGTATTTATAAAAAAGGGGGGAGAATATTAAGGAACCATTACAGACTGTTCTTGTGTTAAAAAATGGTAGATAGTCTAAAACTCCAAAGAAGGTATATAATCATCAATAATGGTAACCCAAAAATAAGGGCGCCACTCAAAGAATAGATTATTAAAGAAAAGGGGGAATCAAATATAAGCCCCTAAACCATACCCTATTTAGTGTTACCTCCATAAATAATTCTTGAAACAGACCATCTCATTATTATGGCAAATTGCCATTCATTACAAGGACAACATGATGGATAAAAGGTATGACAGCATATTCTCACACATATTAGAACAGTTGAAAATAGTTCAAATCATCCACGCTTAATCTACAATGTTCAAAACTAGAGTAAAGGACAGTTTATCACAAAAACCTCCAGGCAAAGAAGGATATTATAAACATATTATTCTAACATAATGTGTTAACTAGATGTTATTGCAAACGACAAATCAAACATTGCTGAATATCCATGAGTAACGTATACACCTTAATATTCTACAGCTAGCACCACATACTATAATCATCAAGATTAGATACATCAAAAGAGTAACGGCATATCGGATCATGGAGCTACACACCATGGCCGAACAAAGAGAAGGAAAATTCAAGAAAACAGCCCTAATGGAGATGCCCATTGTTCAAAATTGTATAAAAGATACATCCAAGCTCCTATTTAGAGACATGCTAGCTGGGCATGGCTGGACTCCACTTCGTTCAATCCATTCTGTATCGAGTCAAGACGTGTCATCCATTTAAATTCCCTTAAGTTAAGGATCGGGCCAATGTTGCCACCTCTAGGCCCCAAGGTGACTTTCTCCAACACAAGCCATTTAAGGTCCTCTGGTGTATGTGCAGCACTCTTGCAATGTTCAACTAAAGGTGCCCCCTGTACATCGCATCTTACTCTACTGCAGTGTTGCAGTATGCGGGCTTTAATTTTCTGTTGGGTCTGTCCCACATATACAAGCCCACAGGGACAGATAATGCCATAAATTACATTACTGGTATTGCAATTGGTAAATGACTCCAAAATGATTGTATGGTGCTTGTACATGAACCTTTTCGTTTGAATAGTGGTCTGATACGCCTTACATTGGCCACATTTGAAATGTCCCACTGTTATAGGTAGATTCCACAAGGATTGAATGGAGGGCGACATTGGGCTTTCCAGGAAAGAGCGAACCACATAATCTTTAATGCTTTTAGCTTTCTTGAAAGAATGCATTGGTAAATTGGGTTGTTCAATGTCATCAGACACTAGTCCCCAGTGTCGATTTATGATCTTCTTGATGGCATTACTCTGAGTGCAAAATGTAGTAACACAAATCATCCTTTGTAGTGTGTTATCGTCCCGATCCTGCACTGCAAGCAAAGCATCTCGAGGGCTATACCAGGCTCTTTTCTGTGCTCTTTTTATCAATCTACTGGGATAGCCCCTTTCGAGAAGTCGATCCCTTAAGTCATCTGACTCCGCCATATAGTCCTCTTTCTTGGAGCAGTTTCTGCGAATCCTTAAGAACTGCCCTACTGGTAGATTGTCCCTTAGGCCACGCGGGTGATGGCTATTGTATCTTAGAAGAGAATTCCGTTCAACAGGTTTACGATACAATGTTGTATATAGCTTGTCATCCTCATTACAGATGGTGATATCAAGGAAATCTAAGCTATTGGGACTGGATTGCATAGTAAATTGAATGTCTTTATCCCTCTGATTAAGCCAAACGTGGAAAAAGCCCAGATCTTCGCTCGTGCCTGTCCATATCATCAGCACATCATCAATGTACCTTCTCCACAACGTTACCTTATCACGATATGGATTATTCAAATTGAAGATAAATGCTTGTTCAAAATGGTCCATGAAAATTATAGCCAAATCAGGTGCGAAGGAAGCCCCCATTGCCACACCCTTTGTCTGTAGATAGTAACTTCCCTGGAAAAAGAAGAAATTCCTCATCATAGCTATAGATAGTAATCCAATGATGAAATCCGTGGGCACTGCCATGGGAGCTGGTCGTTGATTCAAAGCATACCTCACCACTTCAAGTGCTGATTGTTGGGGAATGCTAGTGTATAGCGATACAATGTCGCATGTCACCAAAAGTTGATCATTTGGATCAAAAGGAAGCTGATCAATCAAATTAATGGTTTGGAGCGTATCCCTCAAGTATGTTTCAGTTCTTTCAGCAATCGGTTTCAAAAGAAGTCAATATACCTACATAGTGGTTCAAGCATAGACCCACAGCCTGAAACAATGGGTCTACCAGGTGGATTTCGCATATCCTTATGAACCTTTGGCAGTGTATAAATGGTGGGGAGCCGTGGATCTGATTGATTGAGATACTCATACTCAAGTTTACTAAGGAAGCCTAGTTCCAGACCTCCTTTAGTGAGGCTAAGGATCTCAGAGGCCATTTCTGTAGTAGGATTCGACCTCAATTTAGTGTAACTCACTCCATCCTGTAATTGCCCAATGATTTCCAACTTGTATTTAGCCACATCCTGTACCACAATCGCTCCGCCCTTGTCCGCGGGCTTAATCACAATATCCTTGTTGTTGCTTAAGGCAGATAGAGCTTCTCTCTCACTGCGGGTCACATTCACATTGGAATGTTTATGTGACTCCAAAAGTTTAGATATGTCCCTAAGTACAATGTCTTCATAAGCCAGAATTCGATTACTCATGGCGTTGGTCGGGGGAACGAAAGTAGAGGGAACTCGAAGTCCTGTCACGGATTTAACGGAGGAGGTTGCAGAATTCTTGAAAAAATACCTCAGACGAACTTTCCGAAAAAATCTGAGTATTTCTATTTTCAATGTCAGATGATTAGGATGTGCTGTAGGTACAAAGGACAAACCCTTACTAAGAATCCTTTCTTCTTCTTCCTTCAAAACGTAGGAGGAGATATTCACTACCGGACTCTGTTGCCTGCTCACCACCTGTAAACTTTGCGTCGTGTCGATATTTCGCCATGATTCTCTTGCGGGAAACGAACCTGCTTCTGGGTTCCCCGCGACCTCTCTCCCAGGTCGCATTGGCTTGTTGCTGGCCCCGTGGTGGTCCCCTCGGCCAGAAGCCACCTCTGCCCCTGGGTGGTCTCCATTGTCCCTCTCCTAAAAAGGAAAAGGTCCTTGTGGTTGGTGCCAATTTTCCTGATAACTGTAATTGGTACTGGGGCCTGCCTGTTAGTTCTCACTATCCGTGCTATAGGATGATTCCGAGAAGGTAGTATAATTCCTACGTCCACGGTAACCTCCCTGCCTCGGCCTGTAAAGCGTCCCTGATTATCCTGTTTGTAGAAATCCTCTTGAAGGTATGGATATGTGTTCTTCTTATCATCGTAATAGCGTATATCTTTAGATAACTTATCCAATTTCTTATTCTGGGTGGTAGTCTCAAAATCCTTTAATGTTTTCCCCAGATTCTCCAAAGCCTCCTTTGCATTGGTGAGTGTGGAATCACCTGCAATCTCAGATTTCAAGGCAGTGATTTCAAGCATAAGAACCTGGATCTGTTCCGCCGCTATCTCAACACCCAGCACCATCCAATGCCGGGAGCAATTATTAGCAACAAAACTAAATCCTTCCTTAAATTTAGGGATGTCAACAAAAATTGCAGGTTCGTTCCTAACCTGCAATCCAGTAGGAATAATATTAGATTGAAGATATTTAGTCAACAAGTGCCCATGTAGGCGAGTCCGTATCAATTTTTTCTCAAGACGCTCCAAACGAGCAACCTTATCATTTAAAGTAAAATCAATCGTAGGGGTAGTGGAAGACAGAAATTGGTTATTAGGGTCCTGTAACAGTTGGGCAAAATACTCCTCTGTATATGATAAAGTTCCGCTCTCTACCATTTTGGACAGTAAGTGATTCAATCACTAATATACCTCGCAGGCATGCACCTGCTCAGAAGACATTACAAAAGGGTAAACCCACCGATACTGGGATCTGGGTAGTAGACGGTACAATAGGAAATGATCCCAATATACAATACTTCAACATAAAAACAGTTTAAATAAATGTTGCCAACAGTCATATAAACCACAAAATACACGAGTGAAAAGGAACAGTGTTATTTAATCACACTGTCACCTTACTTTGTATATACATCATAACATATATTCACATTGATAAGCAAGTGCCCAAAGAAAGGGAGAAGTGAAGGGTGAATAAGGTGAAAATAATGTGATAAAAAGGATAGGGTTAATGTGTAAAAAACATATTCATTATTGAACAATACAAAACAGTTGTTCCTTATTTTCGCTCAAAATCGCCAAATTTCTACATCAATCCTTTCGCCATGCATATAGAACAAAAACACAGTAACACAATCTCTGTTGTTTAATATGCTAGCTCTAAACAAGTAGTGTCGACGTTTCGACCCCGGAGATCTGTAGGTTCATTAGCACCTTACGATGGGGTCTTCCTCAGGACAGGAAGAGGGAAGTGGGCACCTACGAATAAGTATGATAATGGCATTAACCTCATAGGAAGTGATAGAAGACATTATAAATTCAATATGGGCCAAAAATCCCTATATTTACCATGGAAAGCCTTATTACACAGGCCGGTCTTGATAACAAGTTGGGCATGAAGCTCCAAAGTCACGAGAGCAGAATAACTGCACCTGCAAAAGTAAGGTGTAGTTTAACAACGGCCCGCCCAAATAACGTGAGCATCGGGCCCGTGTTTAAGTCAGAAATAAAACCCTCATTCAAAAATAAACAGCGTAGAATTGAACTTACGCTCATTTTGTTAGTCCGATATCGCATTAATATTACTAAGCGATCCAACCCATGTTAATCAGTTATGACCTCATGATTCAATCCTAAAAACGAGAAAAAACAAAAACTGTATCTGAACCTAACCAGGACCCTTGAATTAAAATCTGTCCGCCACCTGTCCCCACAACTATACCAATGATTACCTGCCAGTGCCACAATAAATGCGGTATACCAAAGGGCTTTGAATCTGGAGGAAAAGACAAAGAAAGAGCGGGAGATAAGGTATAAATCACAAAAAACCCCTGCTTAGAGACTCAACAGCTCCAAACCACTAGAGTATTGATCCACTCACCGCTATTCTATGCGATACCGACCCTCCAGCCCAGCGCGCCAGCGTCTAGGATCAAAGGAGATAATGTTTCAGCCAAAGAAACAGAAAGCCGAATGCGCTCATAAGAGTCACAGAATTAGTAACATTGTAACGAGCGGAGAAGGCTTACCGCTCCACGCCCGACTGAATCTACGTGGAAGCTGGCTGGAAGGACAACCTCGTCCCCTATTATTGCCCCTAAATGCTTGCTGCAACAACACCTTCGTTTTTAAATCCTCAAGTTTCTTATCAGTCCTATCCTTTTCCTCCTGATCTCGGTGTTCATAATACTGGGCCATATTCAGAATAACAGAGGGGGAAGATGTGGACCAAGTACTCTCAGATGACTGTAAACAAGTCTTAATTTTAGGAAGAAGGTTAGAAACAAACCTGTCAACAAACAATCGAACTCCTCCCTCAATATACATATCCTGCCCACTATAGTCCAAAAACTTATCTTCAAACCGGGTAAAGAAATAAGACACCCTCTCATCCTTCTTCTGTCGACAAGCTGTCAATTTTACCCAGCTTACCTTCTTTGGTGGAATAAGTGAATGCATGTATGTAATAATACGGCCTGGCAAAGCAAGTATCTCGGCCCCGGGTTTATCACCTGGCTTCCTTTCCTGATCCCATCCTTTAATCACATCCCATGTGTCGCCCAACTCCGTGACATGATCTTGAGTATGAACCTGTCTCCAAACATCAACCGGAACGAGAATGAGAAGTCTAAAAAACATTTCAATATCAGCAAGAGTCATTACAGTAGAAGAGGCAGCCTCTGTTAATTCTTTATAATAAGCTGTAGGATTTTTACTAGGGTCAGGCAAATTATCCTTAAGGGCTAAAACCTCACCCTTTTTACCATGGAGTATAAACCCATTGCTCCTGGAAACGGGCCGCTACAGCCGGTCTAGTGACATTGCCATGCTGATCCGTTAACTCAGGAATTTCTGGGTGATATATGGGATG
This sequence comes from Calotriton arnoldi, assembly GCA_963921515.1. Taxonomy (NCBI): domain Eukaryota; kingdom Metazoa; phylum Chordata; class Amphibia; order Caudata; family Salamandridae; genus Calotriton; species Calotriton arnoldi. The sequence continues at coordinate 58,600 of CAWUFW010020808.1, forward strand.
GACCGCGCGCATCGGATACTGAGTTATCGGGGTAGGGCTCCTCTCATGTAATATACCCCTGTAGGCAACTAATGTAGTAACATTCCCAAACACTTGGCCTGGCTCCAAATCAGTAACATATACACGATCTCTAATATCAAATAATATTTGGGGCGCTTCTGTCCCAATGTGTGTTTGCCAAAGACTACTCAATGTAGTAGACATATGTTTAAGGGCATGTTGCTGTATAAAGGGTTCAAAATCTCGCATAACTTCCCAAACATCCTCAATTCCATAAATCGCATTATGAGCCCACCGCGCAGCTTAGTCAGCTATTACTTGTTTCTCTTCATCCCCTACACCAGATTGCACTAACGGGCCCATTCACTCCCTGAATTTCGTCCAATCTCTATCCTCAAAACCACGTACTGCGTCTCAGCATTCAAAGGCATCGGAGGATGAAAAACCATAGAGGGAGAAGCAACAGAGGTAACAGGCACAATCGTTGTTAACGGTTGCACCGGAGGAGAAAGAATGGAAGATACAGGAGTTGAAACAGTAGATGTAGTAGGGTCACAGTTGTCAAAGATGGCAAGGACAAAGAAGGAGCAGGAGGTGCCGTAGCCAAAGCCGCTGAAACAACAGCCGTAGATCTGGGAACAATCGAAGCAGACGAAACAGGCTTCTGTAAAAGAACAGTGGGATATATCCTCTGTGGGGCATAAGGAGGCGGGGTCGAGTATCTAACAACTCCTCTATGAAAGTATTGTCTTCTTCTTTGGCCAAATAAGACTTAACAATATGGAACCGAAATCTCCTAGCTTCAAATTCAATTCCGGACTCTTGTTTTTCTCTATCATATGCCACAGCTTTCTGTGTTAATGTTTGCATTTTCCCCTTCCGTGCATCTCTTTCCATCTTTAACCGTCACTGTCTGGCCTCCTTCTGGCAAGTCCTGAGGGAGTCAAACATGGACTGTCTACTTCTTTTCTTAAATAACTGCTCCTGTAAAAATCCAATTTTTTGTTCATCAAAAGTGCCCGTTAACGGCCACCGCAACTCGGCATTGTCCCTCGTATATTTGTGCCACAATGTACTAAACATAATAGGGCCAAGGCCATGTTTCACATATATATCAAAATTAAGGCTGCCTTCAGGAGGCGCCCGCTGAGCTTCTTCCAATCGAGCACCTGCAGAACAACAACGACAACACAAATTCCAAACTTTGCTAAAGCCAGGAATTCTTAAAAGGAAAACAAGTTCGTTATTTTTACCTGGCAAATTAGTTGCAGTCCTCAGACCGTACCAAACTCAAACCACAATGGTACCATATCCACAATGAACTAAAACAAACTCACCTGATATCAGCAATACAAGCAAACAGATTCTCCACTGCCGACTCTTCAGACCAAACGGTCAGATCCAAGGGTTTCGCCATTCAGGACTCCAGTCGGAATGACCACTGGGTGAGGCACCGTCCCTGAGCTGTCAGTCCGACCCAACGATGTCCTCGGCCTCCCCCCCATCTGCAGAAAGGGGATGGATCAATCACACGAAGGATCCCCTGGTTGGGCGCTAACTGAAGAAAGTGGCCCGATTAGGGTCACCCGGGTCACTAATGACCACCTCTCAGCCTTCCATACCAAATGAAGTCGGTCAGACAGTAGAGAATACAAACCAATAACTGTTTATTAATATACACTCAGAGCGGAGCCCAGTCTGCCCAGTTGCTAGGAGTGCTGCAGAGGGGACTGAAGTCACAAGCATAAAGATACATTATGTACATTTCGTAACTGGGCTAAAACACGCCCATAGTGGAATTTTCCAGGCAGGTGCAACTAAACAGTGGAATACAAAAAAACGGTTTCAGCGCTTCTATCGCTCACAAAGTATCTCAATTCCAAGGTCGTTCCATTCGGGCCCACCACTAGGCAAGTGGGAGAGGGCCTCTATCTAGTGAGAAAGGTATGCACTAATAAGAACAGTGTATTCATTACTGGAACAGAACAGTAATGAAGGAAACAAAACTCTAAGGGTGCATTTCTCAGAATTTAAACGAGATCAGTTTCGAACAGCTTAAAATGGCGCCTATAAAGCAAATGGTGCAGCAAATGCTAACTTACATAGGGCAATGCACTAACATGAACATTTCTATTCTAACAAGAACAATCTAGACAAGTGGCCCTTTCAATATCTCTCACGCCCAACACAGTTCTCTTTGGACATGCAGTTGTAGAGCTAGGCTGATTTCATATTTGAAAGCCCTTCACAAGCATTAACATGCTGTACTAGTACTTAAAAGTGAGTGCTAAGATTTACTGTAGCTATATCAGAGGGAAAAGTGTATGTGCATGAAAGCAAATTCTTGTAGTAAGACATTTTTTAGAGGTAGATGTACACTTTTATGTGTATACTGTGACTTATATGTCTAGGGTTCTTTACTAAGTTGAATGTCAAGAAAGTAATTTTGATAGTGTAGAGCTGGTAATACATCCTCTAAGACAGTGTTTAAAGCATCTACACTTTCACTCACATGTGCAGACACTAATCCTATGTCTGGTGGTAATGGAGGCAGTGACATTCTCAGTTAAACAACTCATTAGAGACTGACACATCCAAGATGCCATCCATGCTACCCCTTAGCTAAAGATTTTTAGAGCCAAACAGTAAGAAAGAGAGCCTGCAATATACAAAGAAAATGTATTACCTACACAAAAAAACACACTCGGGTATGAACTGAGACAATGTCCTGATATGTAGTAAGGATCTGGCATTAGCAAGTAAAACATGCAGACAAGTAGGCCTTTGACCATACATTAGTCCTAGTACTTTTGAGCTTGTGCATGCAGTTCTAGAGGTAGGTCGAGTTGCTGTTTCAAACCTCTGCTTGAGCATTAACCTGCTGTATTAGTACATAAAAGTGAGCGCTAAGGTTGCTTGTAGATAGGCCAGAGGGTAAAGTGTATGCGCATGAAAGCAAAGAGATGCAGTTTCAAGTTTTTCACAGGTACACATATACTTTTCGGTGCATATAGGGAGTTATAGACAGACTCTTCTATGTTCAGTTGAATGTCACAAACTTGAAAATTGAAAGGGTACAGCTCCTTATATATCCTTTGAGACAGTGTTTGAACCATCTCCACCTTTCCTTATGTGCACAGTTAGAAATCCTATGTATCTATTGGTAATGTAGACAGCGATAATCTTATTGAAGCAACTGATTAGTGAGTGCCATGAATAATGTTATATGAATAATTTTAGATCAGTCATTTATGTTACGTACTATTAAAATTGTTTTTTATTTTCAGATATCTAGTTTACTTATAGCAGAAGAACTAAAGATGACAAGAAAACAAAAAAGAGAGGAGCACAACAAAACTGTATGACTTAAAGAACACTGAAAATAAGAAATTGAATGATGGACACATTATTGTACAGGAAAAAAATGTACTGGTAAGAGAATTAAGCAGTTTATTAAAACAGTGTTAAGAAGAATTAAATCTGTCGAAAATGATGAAAAGAAAAAGAAAATGTTAACAACAAGTCAGAAACTAAAAGGGAACTCGTGTTCAGACAACAACAAATTATAAAAAAACTATTTATCTAATAAGAAGGCAGAAACAGTATAACGATATAAGAAGAAGAATGTTTAGAAGTAGAGCAATTAAAAATTTACAAAAAATATATAAAACAGTAAATGAGAAGATTAGCAGCTTATAAACAAAAGCAAAAAATTGAAATTGTAGAAGATCGATCATTTGACTTGAACCGAAAACTATTTATCTTAATTATGAAGAGATTGAGAACACTGGATAAAACAGTGGTCTTTATGAAGGAAAAAAGCAAGAGAAAAAGACTGGTTAATAGAACTAACTTTTGTAAAACCTTCACTGCTGAATGGAAACACACTTCCAGCACTAAGCCTTTCTTTAATGAAGAAAGCTTTTTTCTAGAGAAGAGATTAGTACATGCAGTTGAAACTAGTGGTCGATGTTATGAGGTGAAGGATGGTTCTCCCATTCCAAAAGAGAAAATGGCTCCTAGGAATGTAAAGGAAGTAGTAGTTGAGGAAGTTCAAGGAAGGCGTACACAGGCTCCTGTATATCAGGGAAATGTAGCAGTATTTGTAGTATTCATCAGGAGTTTATTGATATATTACAAAAAATGTTATGCCAATATCCAAATAGAAGTATTAAATGGAAGATTACCATGTTGTAAGGACTAGATCCATGTAAAATAAAAAAAATATACCAAGTTACAGGGACATTCTCTGGCATGTCTATCAAGGAAATTGTGCCAAAGCACTTTTCCTCAGTTAAGAATGTTAGTTGTCCCCCACTCTGAAATGCAGAAGTTAGTTAGTTAGGAGACTTTACTATGTAAAAACTCCTGCAGTATGTTTAAGTGAAATGAATACAGCTTTTTTGCATGGTATAGTAGCAGATGTACAGAAAGTTTGTGATGATGTACAGTTGTGTTTCTTTGGTTCTGAAGATGAGTGCAGACAAAATGAGGTCTTGTTATATGCATCTGTAGTAGGGAAGATAGAGAAGTTAGTATTGATAATTTTGGAGAAGAGATTACAAAGTTAAACACTGCTTCCTCTGAAAAACCAAACTATGTTTGTATTTGTTGTCGATGCTCTCACTACTAAAGTCAAACTAGAAATGATGATTTATATTTAAAGAGTGAAAAAGAAAACAATGATAAGTGGCAACAATTTGCTCTTTATTTATTTGTAGAGTAACGTTTTGACTTTTCCATTGATCAAGTTCTATGCAACTACTGTTACAACAAATTAGAAGAAAAGAAATGCCAGCGAGAGTTGTACATAACCAATTACAATTGGTACCTATTCCTAAAGAACTAGTAGATTTAAATGTTTATGAGTCTATTCTTATCCAATCTGTACACCCATTCCAAGCAATAGTTCGTATGGAACCTAAGACAGGTAAGCTGCCAACAACAGATTTACAAATGGCCTCAAAGGAAGGGCTGTGTATTTACCTTTAGATTTTAAGAAAACTATTGGTGTAGACAGAGAGGAAAATGAGCCACTAGTTATTCTAGTAAACGGTGTACCAATAAAGAGTAAAAAATACTGGCAAGAGTTGGTAGATATTAGTAAAGTTCGAAATGCAACATTATACTTGGTACAAAATAATATTTATAATAAGAATGTTAATGTTGATGAAGAAACAATATATGCTCAAGATGAAACAGTTTTTTTAACTGACCAAATTGAAAAAGTGGACAAATCCAGAAGTGAAGAGATTTATGAAAATTATACCATACATTCTCTCCATTCGAAAGAAATCATTGGTAACGCATTTGAATTATTTCAAATGAAGGAAGCAAAAGGAGCTCCAATGAGTATATGGGAAAAATGTTTAGAAGCTTTCTGTTTTCCACAGCTATTCCCTACTGGAGATGGTGGACGATTTGATGATCGGCCTGTATGGATTCCAGCATCTGAATATCGGTCATTATGATTATACTCCGAAGATCCAAGATTTTGGCAGTGCATTCCCTATCTATTTCATCTTCTCTTTGAAAGTAATTTGTCTGGTCTGTCATATGCACTGAACCATATATTAAAAACAGGAATTCATCTACAAAATCTTTCTGCGAGACAATTGATGGAGAAAGTTGAACAAAGGGATGAAAACTTTGAATGTCACTAAATTAATTGAGTGGCGTGCCAACGTGGTACCAACGAATATTGGTATCATTGTCATGGTGAACTAAAATGCATGTTGAGAAACCTAGGTAAACCTACTTGGTTTCTAATACCGAGCTGTGCTGAATATGCTTAGGTTGAATTACTGGAATTCTTACGAGAAGGAAAGTCAAATATAAAGAATTTTGAAATCAAGGCCCCTGGAGAAATCTGCTTCTTGGAGCCCACAAATGTCTGCAGAGATTTCAACCATAGGTTTCAAGCTATGATGTCATTAATCTGCAACAAAAGCATTCTACCTCTTAGAGAGGTAACTGATTTCTTTTGGCGAATAGAGTACCAAGCCAGAGGTGCTCCTCATATAAATATGCTATTATGGATAAAGGATGCACCAAAATTTGGGGCAGATAGTCATGAGGCTGTTTTGTTTTTAATCGAACAGTATGTTACATGTGCCATCCCAAGAAAAGGAGGAGAAAACAGCTTGAGACAACAAGTTTTACGGTTTCCAATTCATAGATGTGGAAAATATCACCGACAGAAATGCAAATGTACAGGAAACTTTTATACAAAATGTCATTTTGGATTCCCACGACCTATAATTTCTAAAGAAAGAGTAAACAGCTTTTTGTCAGCATTAAGACAATCTCCCTAGAATACACACAACCTAAGAAGAACAGGAGCTTCAAAGTATATTAATGACTACAATCCAGTCATTTTGAAAATGTGGAAATCAAATATGGCTATTCAATGTGTTACAGACAACTCAATTGCTGTTGCTTGTTATATCACATTGATTATTACAAAATCTGAGAATTCAGAGATGAAAGGCATGTGGGAATAAATCTCTGCAGAAAAGAGTCTCAGCAAGAAATTGTACAGCTTTAGCTTGAAGATATTTTCCCATAGAGAGATAGGATCTTCTGAGTGTTCGGATTGGTCAAAGTCAAGAGAAATCAATCGGGTAAGCCTAGGCCTAGCCTTCACACGCAACAGAGTATTGAAATCTTTTCCAGAAATCCAATACTTAGCAGAGTATAAGCCAGAAAGCAATGATACTGTCAAAAGTGATATGTTGGATACATACTATCCAAAAAGGATCCACATCTTAAAAGCTTATGTCTGTATGAAATACTTCAACACTACAGATTTAAAAGGAAGGTTACAGAACATATACATGAAGGAAAATATGATATAATTGAATGTGATGGATGTTTAGTGAAACATGCCAAAGGAAATCTTATTAACCACTGAAAACTCAGTTGCCAAACTCCGGATAAGGGAGAATTTTTCTATTTAGCACTTCTGCAACTGTTTAAGCCTTGGCGTAGTGAAACAGAATTAATTGGAGATTTTGACCGCTATGAAGATTCTTTCAATGCAATAAAAATAGAATTTAGTGTACCATGTTCCCTACTGATTTAAAAATGATAAACGATAAGATTGAACAAGAAGGAACTATTGAGCTGAAATAGCTAGAGAAAGTTCACAAAGCAGTCAAGATCCACCTGGACAACCAATTATTGAAAATGAAGCAGCAATAGCCATGAATGAAGTAGAAACTGTAATGGAGCAAGCAAAACAGGATGTTATTGAGTTTGAAGAGGTAGAAGAACAACTGAACATTGAACAAAAAGAAATATATCTGCAAGTGAAACAACAAGTAGAACATGGCTTCCTGCATAAAAAAAAGAATGTCAATGTTCACCATTTAAAGTTTAAACCTTTTCCATTATATATTAATGGGCAAGCTGGGACAGGAAAATATTTCTTAACTAAAGATCTGACAAGTTATCTACACAGGACTACAGAATCATATTTATCTTGTGTAGTAACAGCACCAACTGGATTAGCAGCACACAACATGAAAGGTATTACTTTACATCGATTACTTATGCTACCTGTTGAACATGATAATAAACTAGAATATCAAAAGTTATCTGGTGAAGCTTGTTATGAATTCTCAAGAGTACTGAAGAAACTGAAACGTTTAATCATTGGAGAGGTGATCATGGTTATCAAACTTAATGCTTGCCTTTGTACACTTGAGAATGCAGAGTATGATGTGCTGTTTGGAGGAAAGCATTTAATTGTGTTCGGAGACCTACTACAACTTACTCCTGCTAAAGGGCCACCTGTTTTTAACACACTCTCCATGATGAGACAAGGACATCTTTGGGAAGCATTGGAAATGTAAATATTTGGTTAAACTTTGAATATCAGGAACTTGTAATAAATATGCGACAAACAGCTGATGAAGAATATGGAAATATCCTTAGAGACATAAGAATTGACGTGTTGAAAAAACATGGTAAACAAGCTTTGAAAAGTGCTCTAATAAGGAATTTGTTTACTTGTAAAAAAAGCAGCACAACTAATGTATAATATGGTAGTAAAAGAGAAATCCATAGTTTGTTTAATCCTTACGCTACAAGAGTGTTCTAACTTTAATGAACAACTACTGAAACTGGAAAAACAACAAATTCTGGAAATCACAGCTATTGATAAAATAGAACACCAGGGAGTAACAATACCATTAACTGGAAATCTACAAACTAAATTGGATTCTTCAGAAAATTCTGTATCTAAGACTGCAGGATTAGAAAAGTGTTTACATGTCTGTAAAAACTGTAGAGTAATTTTGTGCCGTAATTTGAATGTAGAGGAAAGATTAGTAAATGGTGCTATGGGAAAGTTGTTGATTTTGTTACTTTTAAAAATAACGGTCAGATTGAATTTTTAGTTGTGAAATTTGATCAGATTAATGAAGTAAAACACATTGGGCATTGTGTTGTACATTTTCTGCTTGCAAAGTACTTTTTCTGCTTGCAAAGTACTTGTATCTTCTACGACAGCAGTTTCCTGTGAACCTAGCATATGCAGTAACTGTTCACAAATCTCAAGGTTTAAGCATAGACAGAGCTTTAGTAAATATTGAAAGTACTGTGTTTAAAGAAGGAATGGCATACGTTGCATTGTCTCAGTAAGAACATTGTCCGGTTTGTATTTGATTGAATTTGATGACAAAAAGGTTAGTGCTGATGGAAGTTGTATAAGAGAGTAGAATCGCTTAAGAAGCCTCTATGCTCTTCTTTTAGGTGAATACCCAATATATGAGAAACATATAATATGTCTAAAACGGAAATATTCAAAACACTCAACTGAACTTCAAGATAAGAAAGGCCAGCAAGACAAAGTTTAAGGCATAAAGAAGAAAAAGTGGAAAGTGAGGGTGATATTGTAGGATACCAGTTAAAAAACAGTTTCGGTATCAACTGTTATGCTAATGTTATTCTCAATGCAATCTTTCATTTACTTCATCTTCTTAATGAAATCATGCAAAATCATGAAAAAAGATTCTGTTCTGCACTACATCTTTTACTTCAACAGTTGCTTACTGACAGAAGTAAAATACATCTGCTTCTGGCTTTTGACATATTTTGGATATATGTAGCGGATCCGTGACATTTACTCTCAACACTCTCTGCACAGGAATTTATAATGTTATGCTTAGAATCTTAAAAGGCAAAGAAGTAGATACTGATAACTTATTTGGACTAAGTTCCAAATGGGAGCATAAGTTTGAAGTTCGTTTTTTTACCTTTTCCACTGAAATACATACCGAACTATTCCTATACTTAACACTACCTGATTGCAAAACAGTGTCTTTTAACAAATTGATTAAAAGAGCAAATCAAAATATGCCTGCTCAAATTGTAGATCAGATATAATGTCTACATTGCAGATAAAAATATCTAATTTTAAAGCCACAACGTTGTAGAGCTGATGGAACAAAATTACAAGCAGAAATTGGAAACTTCAAAGCAGGTGCAATATCTAGTTCAGGGAGAACTTATACAACACTGGCTAATATTTTTCATGAAGGAGCTACTATAACATCTGGAAACCATACTGTGTTTTTAAGAGTAATAGCGGATGGACACATTGCAATGATACCAACCTGAAATTCAAAACTATATTGCCTTCTCAACTAGCAAATTGTTACCTGTTATTTCTGCAGCCAAAGTTCTAAAAACATCATTCGGCCTATTGGGGGTGATGTCATCAAAAAACAGAATAGATTGGATTCTACCAATATACATTATTAGTCTTTTGTTATTATTTTGACTATTGGATATAAAATTCTGAAAAATATTTTCAAAAAGTAACTAGAGCATATATTTGTTTTCAGTACTGTATCAGGTATAATAGTATCGTAAACGTTTTAAAATCTATATATGTTAAGTAGTAGAGTTAATATAGATGAAACAAATAATGAAGAAATTGTAGTGAGTGTAAAGCATAGTTGCACATATTCGTAAGATGTGCTATGCGCTTTTTTTTGTACAATCCAGTTGATTGTTTTTCCCCACTGTTCAAAGGTGACGCTACATACAAACCACTGAGTATGGTGAAGTTGTATGAAAGTTGAGAACAGTAAAAAGGGAAACTGATACTGGTATCTAATTATAATACAATGTTATTTTTTATGAAAAATATACTATTGGTGTTTTTTACCATAACGTACTAATGTATTTGTTTTCCTTTTTGTTTTTAATAGCAGTTACACTTCAACATTCAAAACTAGTTTGTAAACAGTAGTGCTTAGGACAATATTACTTCAAGAATCTCTTTATTAGAAGATCTACCAAAATTACTTGGAAGGTAAGAATATAGGATTTAATGTTGGTGATAAACTCTATGGGCCTGATTACGAGTCTGGCAGTCTTGCGACTGCCAGACTCACAATTCCACAGGAGTGGCGGTCCACTGTTTTGCTGTTTACGACTTTGTAAGCCGTATCAGCGGCAGACCGCCTGGTGGACCAGGGAACAGTCATTCCTTGGTGGTGGCGCAGGAGTGTCACAACGCAATATGCTGAGTGGTGACTGGCACAGTCCTGCTCAGCATATTTTGAGTTCCTGCTCCGCCAGCCATTTCATGGTGGAGCCGTGCCATGAAAAGGCTGGAGGAGCAGGAACACGTGGCCTCCACCATGGGGATATATTCAGGGGGGCACAACATGTGCCTCCCTGTCTGTATCCCCACAAAGTTGAATCGCCACTGTTGAGCCAAACTCGTAACCAGGTCCTATATCCCTTAGAAATAAGTCACTCATCTGCTGGGCAAACCTTCAACATGTATGGACATCTCATAGTAAATAAAATTCCCCCTACTGAGTACACTGAAAAATACATATTTGTGTATTAAAAAATTACATTTTCTGCTTGATCTGAGGTTATTGTGATACTACTATTCTTTCTATTTTACAGATAGCTGTGTCGCTAGATGTTTATAAACAACAAACATATTTTCACAATGATAAAAATCGAGAATGACAGCCAGCAATTTAGTAAGACACTTTATTAGAAATAGAAAATAAACAGTCATATAGGAACTGAGAGACGTATGGTAGAATGGTGTAAAGACCTGACAATACCAAGAGAACCATCCAAAGAAGTAGGCCTTTCAACATATCTCATGCCTAGCACACTTGAGCTTGTGCTTGCAGTTCTACTGCTAGGACAGCTTGTTGTTTCAAAGCTCTTCATGAGCCTTAACCCGCTGTATTAGCACCTAAAAGTCAGCTCTAAGGTAGCTTGTAGCTAGGTTAGAGCATAAAATGTATGTGCATAAAAGCAAAGACATTTAGTTGGACATTTTTCACAGGTACATGCACATTTTGAGGAAAATATACTAACTTATACAAAGAGTATACTTTACTAGGTCAAATGTCATGTAAGAATAAATGAAATGGAAGAGCTACTAATACATCCTCTTAGACACTGTTACAAGCATCTACAGCATCACTGACAGGGACAGATACAAATCTTATATATGTATTACTAATGTAGGCAGTGACACTATTATTTAAACAACTGATTAGTGACTGTTACACCCAAGAAACAATTGATACCACCCTTTAGAAGCACTTGAACACACAGTTTTATACCCCGCTATACTGTATAATAACCAGAAAGTGATCCATGTAGCTTCTTCTACACACATTTACAGAGCATACGCTCTGAAGCAGAGGTAGTCTAATACCTACAGGCTACTTTACATGTGTCATCTCACCCTTAAAAGGCACTGGGACACTCATTGAGGTCTCTGCAATGATGCTGACACTAATAAGAGTGGCATAACAGAAGTCGGCCTTTCATTTTGATTTAGGCCTGGCACTGGACGCTTTGTCTCTCTAATGAAACTGGTAGAGAAATGTGATGTTTAAAACATGTTCCCAAGTTTATTAACTACTATCCTAGTACTAACAACCCTCTGCAAAGATACACTGCAAGTAGACCGTAGATAGTGATGTGTGTGCTTGAAACTGAAAACGTACTCTGTCTAGTTTGAATGTCTGATGTTTACCATGTCTCAGCCATGTCTGTACTTCTATCATATCCCTTGGCAAATATTCCCCAAGCTACTTCACCATTCGATCCCAGAAGCACAGATCTCTTTTCTAAGCAGGCCTCATAGAAGCACTCGAACACACACCTTCATATCTTGGTGATCTGTATAATACCCAGAAAATGATCCATGCAGCTTCTTCTACACATATTTACAGATCATAGAGTCTGAAACAGAGTTAGTATAATACCTACAGGCTACTTTACATGTATTATCATATCTGCAAAAGGCACTGACACACTCATGTTTTAAAAAGCCAGCAATGTACCAAGAGATTAGGATGGAGAAACTTATCCTAATATTTAGTAAATCTCTGACATTACCAAGTGACCTATCCACACAAGTTGACTTTTCAAAATATCTCAGGCCTAGTACATTTCAGCTTGTACATGCACTTCTACAGGTAGGCTGACTTGGGATGTGAAGCTCCTTGACAAGCCTTACCTTGCTAAAGTACTACTTAAAAGTCACTCGTAAGATAAACAGTAGGTAGGCCAGAGAGTAAAGTGTATGTGAATGAAAGCAAAGATATGTACTTAGAAGTTTTTACAGGTACATGCACACTTTTAGGTGCATATGCTGACTTACATCTCCAGTGTATTTAATTTCAGTTCAATGTTATGTAAGCCAGTCACCCATACACCAACTTTTCTATCTACAGATTCCATCAAAGGGTTAGCCAAACACCTACTCTGTAACTCATACTACCACATAGATACTCAGTCACTGCTTCAACGAGCTATTTACACACCCTTTAAAATATCTGTATTACATTTATATACTACATTAATCACTCGGTTACCCATAGAACCACTCACACAAACTTTCACTCTGTCACATAACCTGTTCCTACAACTAATCACTCATCCACACAGCCACTCGCACAGCCACAAACTCACCCATACGGGTACTGGTACTCCCAGTTATTCACTTATACATCCAGTCACACATCCACTCACTCAGCGACACTACCTCTCAACAGAGCCACTAACTCAGCCATACAACCTGTCACACACTCATGCACCCACCAACACACTTACATATTCAGTCATACATCCATACAAGCACTCACACATCTAGATAAACACCCATACACCAATTTACACAGATATTTACCCTCTAATAGTTCCACTCACACACTAACTTACTTAAACAAACACACAGTGAAACAGGCAGTCAGTCACTTGAACAAACAACCACTTATATACCTGCTCAGTCACAAATAGTCTCTCCTACAATATCTCACTCATTTATACAAGCACTTAACTATACAAGCACTCACATTTACATTCACACACAAACACAACTACTTACATAGCCATTCACACATCCAGAGATACACTCACACATGTTATGTTATGTTAAAAATATTTATACAGCGCACTAACACCAAGCGGTTTCATGGCGCTGAGAGCAGAGGAGCGACAATGTTATAATGAACAGAAGCTTTACTCGTAGGCCTGAGAGAACAAAAGAGTCTTAAGAAGTGTTCTGAACTGGGCGTAGGAGGTAGCTAACCTCAGTCCAATGGGGAGAGCATTCCAAAATTGAGGGGCCAAAAAGAAAATCCAAGGCCACCATGTTTTTGCGTTTGAAAGTGGGGATGGTGAGCAAATTCAAATGAGAGGAGCGTAGTTCACGGTAGGGGACATAACGATGGATCCTAGATGAGATGAATACTGGGCCAAGACCGGCAAGGGCTTTAAAGATGGTGCAGCCCAGTTTAAATACACACCGTTTAGCCACCGGGAGCCAATGCAGGCTCTTCATCAGGGGGCGGACGTGTTCGTATCTGGATTGACGAAAGATGAGCCTGGCTGCTTGATTTTGTACCAGTTGCAAACGGTGGAGTTGGTATGCCGGAATGCCAACATAAAGTGAATTGGCATAATCAATACGAGAGATAACCAAGGCCAGGATGACTAAGGTCAACACATCTGCTTACTCACCCATATAGTCAATCACACAAACTCTTGCTCTCCAATACAACCACTCAATCACAAACTCACTTAACCAAACACCCACTCAAACAGCTACTCACTCACCCATACAGCTACTTACACACTCAGTCACTCACTCATAAAGTCATGCAGATACCTACCCACTCACCCATATAGTCACTTACACACCCTTTTACCCACCGATAGAGCCACTCACCAATAAAACTACTAACACAGCAACTCACTCACCCACACAGCTACTCACACACCCACTTATATACCCATTCAGCCACTTACACACCCATGCACACAAGGATTCAAACACGTAATCGGAAATGCATGTACTAACCCACACATTCACTCATATATACACTTTCTTAGAAAACAAAACATAAGACAAGACATATTCACACTATTGCAAACATATATATAACAAAAATTATTTCTATCTTTAACCAGAATAGGTGGTTCTTGAAGAGCCTTTTTTTGAACTCTTTTGTTGTTTTTCGTATTTTTCAATTATTTTGAGATTTTTTGTTGGTGTTCTTTTACGTTTTAGAGGAAATAACTTTCAGAACATGGTTCTTTGCTGGGAAAAAACTTTAAGCAGTAAAAAAAACTAACACTTGTGATTCTTGATCATTGTTATTATAGCTGAGATAGACTGCTCTCCAAACCCACAAGATACTTTGACATTTGCGGCAATGTACACCTGCATCAGCCAGCTCAGGATATATCACCGGTTGTGGTGACCTAAGTACTCCGCCAGATGAAATACTAGCTTCCCCTAATTCTCCATGTAGAGCTTGATCTCTCTGGATAGTATTTTGCCACAAAGAGAACAAGTGACTTTCCTGACATTGACTTTCTTTTCCCCTTCAGGGATAGTGAAAAATGCCCAGACACTACTCTCTTTCCATTTCCTCAAAGGCTTTTCTTGTTCTTCCACATTTTCAAACTCCTCTCCACTCTCTCCTCCTCCAGATGCCATCTTGTCTTCCAAAAAGCAATTGAAAACATCAAGAAAAACTCTAAATAATAAAAGCAAATACAACAGGTGTGAAGCTGTAGTGACATGCCAAAATGCAGAAAAAAAGGGGCTGGATCCTTCCTCTTTAAGCGAAGAAAGGTTTCTGAACCAATCAAATCCTTTCTTTTAATGTCACATGACGTTGTGACGGCATTGCGTTCTCATCGTGTTCACGTCACACACCAGCAAAATATATTAAATTAACATAAAAACTACTTTTTTATTTCGTAATAAATCTGTAAATCTATAAAACACATTTAATTTGTATATTTACATATATAATACTTTTAAAAATCATGCTGGAGTCGCATACCTACCGCGCACCCGGAAATACGTGCTGGCACGGTGAGCAATGACATCGCGACGTCGCAATAACTATTAAAAACACTTTTAAAATAATTATACTGATAAATATAGAAAATTAAGTACTTTGTTAGTAAACCTGTTCCCTAAAATTGAACATTAAAAACCTTTATATATCTATTCCACAGTATTAATACTATGCAGTGACGCGTCCCCATTGCAAATCTCAACAGAAGTTACAGCACGGTGCGCGACGGAGTTGCACCTCTGAAAAACTAGTAAAAACATTCTAAAACTGTTTTCCATATATACTAAAACTACTTTTAGGACCTTATTAGTGAACAACTTCCATTAAACAGTACATTAGAATTCTGTATTGATGTATTTTACTCTACTAAAAATTCTTCAGTGCGCAAACCCAAAGCAGCTAACCGCGACCGGAATGCAATTCCTAATTTTTTTTAAAGTAATACTTTGATGAGCATATTATTTGTTTACACCTTACATTAACCCATGCTTAATTAAGTTAATAAGAAGACACACAGTTGATGGACGGAATGCAGAACAAATCAAAACATTTACCCCGGTCAAGAGATCTGGGTTAAATCCATCATTCTTTTGCTCACCATTCCACCCCAGTTTAGACCTGGCCATATGCAAATCAGTCTTGACCCTGTGCCTCATGGGAACAGTCCAGCCCGATCGCATGGACTTCCGGATGCAAATCTAAAGATTATTTTACAATAATATTATATATAGATATAGATTCATTTTCTTTATTTTAAATGAAGAGGTACAGTTATTTGTATATCAAATATTATAAGACACAACCAAATATCGTTCAAATGTAAAATTAAAAGAAGTTGCAGAATTGAGTTGGGAATGCGGTGCCACCATGTACGGGTCGAGCAACCCATGTAACACAAAAAAAAAGATTTGATTGGTTAAACATCCTGTCATCCTTAACCTGGGTAGATCCCACCCTCTTTCTTCTACTTTAGGGTATGGTTGGCAACTGACACACTCCTTCTTGAAGAATCTATTTTGCAGGTGGTTTGGTGATTTTTTGGATTTTTGAAAGAAAATTTAAATTGGCAACCTCTGCTGATTTTCAAGAGGAAGAGGAGCAGAATCTTTTGGAGGAAGAAGAGGAGCCACCCAGAGAGAAGAAGGAGAGTGTGGTCTGGAAGTTCTTCAATATTTGCAAGGAGGTGCTGTCTCGGGGATCCAAGAAGAAATACTCATACGGAACATCTTCTATGTACAAACCCCTCAAGACTATGCATGAGAACCAGCTTGCTGGGGCGGAACTCGCCAGGCTCAAGGAGAAAGAAGGTGGCCAAGATTCACAGCCAGGAACATCATGGCAGGGCAACAGGCTGTAGAACATTCCCCCCACTCTGCCTGATTTTGCCAAGGCAGGACTTTTTTGCCCAAAATGAATAACAGTTCATTTTAAGAAATCCCCCAAAAATACAAAATAGTTTCAAAAAATCAAAAAAATATAAAATAGATTTAAAAAACGGTTCTTACGGAACCACTTATTCTGGCTTAAAAAAGAAAAAGTATATGTTGTGTGAATGGTTGAGTTCATGGGTAGTGCCTGTGTGATTGGATGAGTGCATGGGTAGTGCCTGGGTGATTGGATGAGTGCATGTGTAGTGCCTGGGTGATTGGATGAGTACATGGGTAGTGCCTGGGTGATTGTATGAGTGCATGGGTAGTGCCTAAGTGAATGGATGAGTGCAAGGGTGTTGCCTGCGTCATTGGATGAGTGCATGGGTAGTACCTGAGAGAATGGATGAGTGTATGCATAGTGCCTGAGTAAATGGTTGAGTGCAAGAGTAGTACCTGAGTGATTGTATGAGTGCATGGGTAGTGCCTAAGTAAATAGATGAGTGCAAAGGTAGTGCCTGAGTGATTGGATTAGTGCATGGGTAGTGCCTGAGTGAATGCATGAGTGGAAGGGTAGTGCCTGGGTCATTGGATAAGTGCATGGGTAGTCATAAGAGAATGGGTGAGTGTATGCACAGTTCCTGAGTGAATGGTTGAGTGCAAGGATAGTGCCTGAGTGATTGGATGAGTTCATGGGTAGTGCCTGGGTGACTGGATGAGTGCATCAGTAGTGCCTGGGTGATTGGATGAGTGCATGAGTTGTGCCTGAGTGAATGGATGAGTACATGGGTAGTGCATGAACAAATAGAGTACTGCAGGGATTAGTGTATGATTGTTGAGATGAGTGCAAGGGTACTCCTTTGGGTTAATGCATGAATGCATGGATAGTGCTTGAGTCAATGAATGAGTGCATAGGTACTGCCTGAGTAAATTGATGAGTACAAAGCTAGTTGCTATGCGATTTATAAGTGTACATGTAGTGTGTGGATAAATGGATGAGTAGATGGGTTGTGTGATAGATGCTATCGTTTAAAGCTTAGGCCTACTATCTCTATGATAAATGTTAAAATACGTGTTCAAATTCGGAGATATATCAAACTTCAAATCTGTCAAATTTTCAAATATAGTAAAAAGCACTTTCAATACCCACCTTTCCTGTATGAGGAGAAAGTAATACATACACTTTCTTGTACACAAATTTAGAGAGCATATGGTGTGAAACAGAGGTATTCTGGTATGTGTAGGCATCTTTTGATGTATAATGTCACCACAAAGAAGCATAGACACACACATTGACGACTTGAGAAACATGGTGAGACTTACAACAGTGACATGAGAAGAGTTGGCCTTTTATATTTTGTCATAAGGTTTCTGCACATACAGAGCTATGCACAGGATAATAGGACCTTGGAATATAGTGGTGAGCCAACTATAGACCTTAGCACCCAAAACCCCAACCCAACTAGCCTTAGCGTCCCATTAGCACTAATGTACCAATGATTAGACAACCTAGAACACGGTATCTCTCTCTCATCCAGGACTCGCAGAGGCAAGAACACTCTTTCGTCACACTCGTACCTGTCCACAACATGCGTAAGAAGAGACACTGTATAGTTCAAAATATTTATTTCAACTTACGTGCTCTAAGATACAGTACACGTGTCAGTACTAATAGCATAATACATATGAATAATATAATCAGCATAGTTACTACTCCATAGAATACGAACGGGGAAAGCATCTCATAAAGCAGTGGATATATGTCTAACTAACATTACCACCCTCCCCGTGCTGGAAGCCAGTTTATTATGATAATAGAAGACCTTTGGGCTTTGACTAGCGAACCCCCATACCTCAGTCTCTAGATGCAAAACTACATCAGCATACAATCACAGCTCTTCTCTCTGGAAAGTTCGTCTTCAAGTGCCCTCTAGAGCAGGCGACCGTATTATTAAAAGCACACTAATTTCTCAATGGCAGCTGTACATGGTGTTATGTCTAGGTGCGATGGACGGGCCAAATCAGTAGGAACCAGGGATTTGTTATTCGACCTTGTAACTGTTGTTCAGACTGAGCCCAAAAGGGAATAGGAGAAAAGGTGAGAAACAGAAAATGCAGACAGTTGTAAAATAACTTGGCAGTAGCAGAGGGCGACAGAACAACAGTTTAAGAGTAACGTGCGCAAAAGTCATCATGGCAGCTCAGGCCTGCGCCAACGTAGCCAGGCAGGCCATGAGCCTCAAGACACCCTCCCCTGGACAGTCCATCGAAAATGCAGACAGAGTTCCAAACACCTGAGCAGAAACGAGGCAATCCACCGACAGTGAACGGCAAATTAGTCCAAAAACGTGGAAGAGCAGAAAAAAGCTATACCGTCCAAGAGGACATCATTGGAATCGTCAAAAAACGTAGACGCCATCCAATCCAACAGATCAAAGCTGCATGAATGTTCCTCAGAGGACGGAGCATCTAGAAGCAATGCGGGACAGCTTGCGTGATATTCAATATAACTTTGTTGTAGGAGAGTCTGAGCAGCCGCCCAGATATCCCATTGTGCCAAAATCCCCAGTGCAGCCGCACGCATCATAAAGCCAGCAGCGGAACAGTCCCGTTCATGGGCCTCTAAGGGACCCACCAACTGGACAAAATCCGGAACAGACAATGACGAATTGGAGAGGCAACAATCCATGGTCCACGTGAACGGACACCGGATGCAAGACATCACAGGTTGCACGAAAGTGAAATACGCAAAGCGAAAAGAAAGGGTGTAGGACACACTGATAGTTGCCAAGGGCAGAACATCGAAGCCAACCAGAAGTCTCTCACGGAGCAGTTGGAGGCGTTCGGGATCGAGAAGGGCCCAGTGGTGTGCAGCCATTGCGCAGAAAACAGACCAACAGCAAGACCCCAGCCGCCAAAGCGAGGATTAATGGGAAGCCACCAAAGACGCTAGAAAATATAGAATGTATGAATGACGGTATCACACCGAAAATAGTTTGGAAGGTGGACACCAGGCCAGACCCCACAAGTTTAAAAAGTGCACCAGACCCTCGGTGTTTGATGCATTAAAATACGATGAATCAACTCCCCAAAATGTTGGGGGAGGTCAGTGTTCAAAAGGGCCTGTATTTCACTGTGGGTACTAGCCACCTGGAGAATGAATGTCTCCCGGGCGGATGTGAGCATAACCTCCTTATTCAATAATAGGGCCTTTATTCTGCTCAACTTATTGAAATCTGCCTCCATGGTAGGAATGGAAGGCCAAATAGAGTTATCAACGATGTCGTGAGGGGAGGAAAAAGCACATTCTTGCAGCAGACAACTCTGTGTGAGACCGTAACAATATACAGAATGCCAGCTTGTAGGCCACAACAGTCTTCGTTAT
This sequence comes from Calotriton arnoldi, assembly GCA_963921515.1. Lineage (NCBI taxonomy): Eukaryota > Metazoa > Chordata > Amphibia > Caudata > Salamandridae > Calotriton > Calotriton arnoldi. Next base: position 78,726 of record CAWUFW010020808.1, read on the forward strand.
TTAAAAGCAAATAGCTACCGTTAGTAAGCAAAGTAAAAGTAGGAGAAATAGCAGGAACAGGAATACCCTTTAGCACACATGCCAGATTCAGAACTGAAACGCTACAAGCCCCGTGCAATTTAATATGTTTACAAATAAGCGAATGACCCACAGTTGAATCACAAGACTCCCCCGTGAGAAACACTTCCTTGCCTTCTCTAAGGCATTTATACATGAAAGGCAAGGACCAGAGTTCATGCAGGAAAGCACTACCCAAAGGCTGGAAATGGCCCACAGGATAATGTTTCATGCACGAGCTAAATTCAAACAGGGAAAAAGGTAAAGCGATAACCCCATGAACTAGCCACACTGCAGAATCTAGTTCCGCTACAGAGAATGGTAAAGGATCAACTTTCTCGATATGTAACAAGGTGTAAGATGCATCTTTCATGGACATGAACTGCTGTTTTTCCGTCAAATTAAAAGGCAGAAAAAGGGCAGTGGTGTTTAAGAGATTCCAAGGAACTTTACCTAACTTAAGGGTTTGCAAAGTCCAGGCAAACTGCATCACTGAGCGCAACTGATTCTGACCATGATACAACATAGAGACATCATCTTGTACAATATCAACAACAGAGGATACAATATTCTCTAATGTGTAAATGCGGGAAGACAGGGTATTTATACTATTGTCAACAACAGCAAGCACCTTTTCCAAATTTGCTTGGTCTATTTCCCGAAGGCGGGAAGCAGCTTCCATTTGTGACAGTTTCCAGAGTTCATTATACGTTTCATAAATGAATCTCTTCGGTCGGGGACCACGAGGTCCCAAGATAAAGTCAGATAAATCAATAGTGCCTGATAGGAGGGACAAATGTTTCTTAACAGAGTCTAAGGACGAATGTTGTAGCCATTGTTTACATAATTTACCAACTGAATACGTGGTGACAGTACGAGTTTCAGTAAATCTTGGATCAGGCTTGTCCTGTATGTAGCCAGGAACTGTGCCATGAAAATGCAGTTGGCATGCATTCGATGATATAGGCCATGCCAACCAGGGTGACTGTATCAGTGCAGAAACGTTAAAAGAATTATTTTGGAACTGAGCCTGTAACTGTAAAAGGGACATATTAAATCGTAAACTGTCATTTGGCGAACTCGACAAGAATGGGATGGCTGGCGCGTTTAGTTGTTTAACGGAAGACAACCCCCAACACGTGGTCTGATAAATGGAAGCATTCAAAAACATAATTTGGGCTGGGATAAGGCAAGCGCGGTGCAACGCCTCAGTGCCTTGCACCTGCCATGGCTTCGAACCCCAGATTGATTTTAAATCTACTGTGTCTTTCCAATACTCATAACCACCCACCGCCAAGGCGCTCAAAAAGGAACCCGAATAAAGTAATTTAGTGTGGGTCAACATTATTTTTGAGTCAATGGGGTTCTTAATTTAAAATAATATGACCCAGGGTTCGATCGATTGAAATCAGTAAAATAGGTGAATTTATTTCGAAGAGTCTGGGAACTACCTGGTATGGGGTTTGGACAATGTTCCCATTGGGTGTAAATAACAGGGCTACGTAGTGCACTTGGTTTGTGGAGAAAATGATTGCCCCAATGCTGGTAGCAATACAAATCGGCATAATTCGCAGAATTCATATACAGGTCCTCAGCATTAAAGGAAGCATAATATTTTAAATCAGCAAACAATGCTTCAACGGCATGCACATCCCAATCATCAGAATGAATATTACTTTTTACTACATCACCCATCGAGACTCGAAGGACATTTGGTACATTAATAATTTCCGTCGGGCCATGGATTTGAAAGTTTACCGCATCCCATACGATGCCATCAGCAACTGGAAACGCTGAAATGTTCACAAATGTGTGGTCACGCTTCATGATGTGTGAAGAGGAATGTGGAGCCAGAGTCCCAGCCACACTGTTCACAGCAGAGCGTTCAGGTAAATAGTGACCATTGATGAGTAGAAAAAACACTGTGACAAAGCCAATGGACATGAACAAAAAAACCAAGAAAAGTACCATCCAAATATATGTCCAAGGTGGAATCAAAAAATTGTCTCTAAACCAGGATACAAAAAGACTAAACTTGGACGGGGCCTTTGATGAGTTGGAATCCGAGTCAAAGGAATAACGTGTCGGGCTCAGTGGCGTTGTTGGTTGGTGTGCCACCGACTCTGTGGCGGGATAAGTATATTCGTCCTCATCAAGGCAGGGGGATGCAGGAGGTTCAAATATATTTTCAGGCAAATCAACCATCTCCATGGTAACATCAGTGACTGTTCGTGCAGGCGTGCTGCGGATACATGTCCGATAAATGGCAGGACAAGAGACCACTGGTGTGACACTATTCAGGATCGGCCAGATGTTGTAGCTTGACATTTTCCACTGAGATGTATCTGTTTTCCTTGCGACCGGGAAGCGGTGGTAAGATGACTGTACGTGTTCCCTTCAAGCCCAGGACTGGAACCGGTGCACGAAAAGAGGGGCCGAATTCTTTTTGTTCTCCACCTTCTCTCGTACCAGGTCGCCAATCTTCGGAAGCCAGCCGGCAACCGGAATCTGCAGAGCAGGGTCTGTGGCTGAAGGCAAATGTGCAATTGCAAGTTTGTCTCGGGCTTCTTGTAAGTCCTGTAACATAGTAGAATGATTATCTACATCAAACTTGGCGGATTGCGCCGCCATGTCCTAGACCATCAAGGTCAGGCACAAACATTCGTATGCCAAAGAGCATTTCGTAAGGGGTCCGCCCACCCAGAGGCCTTCTAGGAAGATTATTAAGTGCACGCTGAACGGTATACAAGTGGGCCAGCCAGTTCCTGCCAGTACCTATAACTCTAGCTGTCAAGGATTGCTTTAAGTCACGGTTCATTCGTTCAACGATAGAGTTGCCCTCAGGCCTATACGGAGACGAAAATTTCACCCGCACCCCTAAGGAGCCCATTGCGTCCTTGTAAGCCTTAGAGGCAAACGCCGGACCTTGGTCAGAATGGAAGGTGCCGCATGCGAAAATTCCCACAAAGACTCGCAAATCCCTTATGACATTTCGAGCGTCAGCACTCCGTTGTGGCCAGACCCAGATGAACCGTGTGCACGAGTCCACTGCCACTAAGATATATTTATAGGCAGTGTCTGAAGAAAATGGACCTCAGTGATCCAAGTAAACACACCCAAAGGGTCTGTTTGAAATTGCAAGCGAGGTCTGCGGTGGTCTTGTGACTGTTGAAGGCTTGATCTGTTGACAAACGTCACAGGAAAGTACATAAGTACGTGTATCTTTATATAAACCACGCCACCAGTAACGCTGCTGCAAAATGGAAATTGTCGCAGACACACCAGCATGAGCCGAAGCCATGCCTTCGTGTGCCGCTGCCATTAAGGAAAATCTGCGGTCCGCGTTGGGGATCAGCCGATCACCAACGTCAGGTATTGTTACATAAGGAGCCTGATCGGGACCTATTTGGTAAGAATATTTAGAAGGGAAACCTCTAGGGTAATTCATTCCTTCTTTTGTTGCAGCAATAGCTGCCAAGATATCAGTGTCTATTTTAGACATGGATCTAGTAACTGCTGCTACTGAACACGTGAGTACTGCTGATCGGGCAGCTTCATCTGCCAGACTGTTACCAACAGCGTGTGCGCCCACCCGCTGATGGCCTAGGGTGTGAACCACCTGCGTGAGTGGCAGACGTCTTTGTAATTCTGCCACTCTAACCCAAAGCATTTTATGCTTGATTGTGTTGCCTTTAGCGTCTCTATAGTCATTTTGCGACCAAAAGAACAGATTGTCATTGTATGATTGAACACAGTAGTAAGAATCGCACACAATTAAAGTGGTCACATCAGGATTTACGAACTCAAGAGCAAGCACCAATGCACGCAACTCGGCCAATTGTGCGGTACTATCCCCGAGTGTCTGTGTATGCACCACAGTGGATTTGAACTTTCCGTTCACAAACGTACCTGCGACAATAGCACATGCGGCTGAATAAGCATGCTTGGAACCCGTGGCCGGTTGTGCCGAACCATCGGTGTAGATCACACAGTCGTAATCCTCAAGCGGCAATAAAGACAAAGGAGGAGGATGAAAGAATTCATACTGTAAAAACTCCTGAGTCTGAAGAGAAGAGTCAAAAATGAAAGTGACATCCGGAGACGTCAAAGATGTTGCCCATTGGATCCAACGGGGGTGCAAAGCTTTAGAGTTCGGAACACTTGCTTTCGTCACTGCCTCTAGGGCAGGATAGGGTGTTACCACCAAAATGCGTTTTCCCTGTGCCAGTGCGCGCTCCTTCAGGATCGCCATTTGCACTGCTGTTAGCACTTTCTCCACAGATGAGAACCGCATTTCTGCAGAGGTGTACAGATGTGACTTGCATGCGATGGGTACTGTATCACCTTCATTAAAGGTTAAGTACGTGAAACCCACTGCCCCTGGAATGATTCTAATCACCAAGTTTGTGTGGTTATCACGTGTCAAAAGGTATTTAGACTCAAGAAGGTCTGTTTGCAAAGACTGCAGAATGGAGGTATGCTCCGGAAGCCAGCAAGACTTCGAATAAGTACGTTGTATCAAGGCATACAGTGGCTTAATACGCTGGGCGTATTCGGGAATATATGTACGTCCAAAATTCAGAAAACCCAGCAAAGACTGAAGCTTCTTCAGATTAGTAGGAGGGCACAGAAGTGCACATTTCTCCAGAAAATGGGGGCTAAACCCTTACCTTCATTGTTGAGCTCATAGCCCAAGAACAAAACGGTAAATTCAGCAATATGAGATTTGGCAAAGTTAATTTTGTATCCCTGAACCGCGAATTCAAGAATAATGCGGTCTACCCGGGTCAGATGCGGAAACAATTCGTCATCCGTCAGATAAATGTCATCCACATACGAACAGGCGTCTGGATCTATGCCGTCTAACAAAGAGACAACACGAGCGGCAAACACGCCCGGACTATTTTGTAGCCCATAGGAAGACGCCTAAATTTGAACATTTTACCACCGGAAGTAAAAGCACACCATTGGCCACTTTCCGGGGCTAAGTTGTGCGTGTAGAATCCATTTGAAAGGTCAAGTGTCGTTTTATATTTTTTACGAACAAGACTGTCTACAAGCGCCGAACTATGGGTATTTTGCACCGCGAAGGTCCGGCAATGTGAGTTCAAATGCCGGTAATCCAATACTAAGCGGTACGATCCATCGGGTTTAGAAACCGCGAACAGGGGATTGTTCATAGGTGATACACAGGGTTCAATTACTCCCTGATATTCCAACTGAGTCAGAATTTCGGAAACGTGGCCTTTGGCTTCACGTTTTATGGGATATTGGGGTTGTGGCTGCGGTAGTGACCGCAAAGGTATTTCATGGGGGGAGAATCTTCGTCCCAACCCACGTGATTGCCCACTCTGCTGCTAGAGCCTCCGCTTTGTCCTTTGGGACATGTCGAGAAAAGCTCGGAAGGATTACCTCCTCCCCTCTACGTGCAGCAAGAACGAATGGGGGTGGCCAATCCGCCTCTGCTAACAAAATGTCATATGAAGAGGTCAGATTTTCCCCAAGAATCCCTTTAATTACACGCTGTATATCACCTTCAATTTGGATGACAATATTAAATAGTCTGTCAGGGGGTGCCACTCTGATGTCTGCTGTTTCAACAGTAATGAATGTTTCAGTTGCTGTCGCCTCCATATGAGGACGTAGCGCCTCCCGCACTATGGTAACTTCCGCGGCGCTGTCTAGGAGGGTTACTGCCCACGTCCAATTCAGGAGTCTCGTTCTCACCGTCTGTGGCATATTTCGCTGTTACAGCGGCAACTTTCTTCTTCTGAAATTGTGGTCGAAAACGTTGAGCGTCTTCCTCTTTTCCTCTGACTTGTTGTCGAGGCTGGTCTCGTCCCTGTGGGGCCTCACGGGCCCTTCCTCTATCCTGGCAGTCTCCTCCACCGGCCTGTGACGAAGTCTGTGCCTGTGAAGAACGAGGAGAACGCGTATCAGGGATTTGAAACCTATCCGGTGACTTAATTCTCGCTCTATCGCGTAAATCATAAGTGCGTTCAGAAGAAACTGAAGCCGGGGATGCGCCTCGCGACCCCGGCTTTTTTGTTGCTTACCCTGTTTTTTCAGCCTCCAGCTCTTTTTAGTGAAGACTGGTTTCTCATCTTTCTCAGATTGAGATTTGGTTTGTTGCTGTTGTGGTTGCGATTGTGTTTGCTGTTTTGCAAAGGCTTGTTACCCAGGCTGTTTCTACCAATAGTTTTGTAAGCCTGGGTAATAATTTTCGGTAATTCGCGAGGCTTGTCCAATTCTGGGACTAAAGCCAAAGCGTTAGCTACTTGAAAGTTCACTGCATCGCCCTTGACATTCGCAAGGATCAGATCAGCTACTACTTCAAACACTCCCACCAGTCTCATCCCTAATTCCACGGCCGCTTCAGGGCCATGTTCGTCCTGTACTTTTTTAATTACAGAGGGGAGAACAATCATGGAAGGAGTACCAAAACATTTAGAATATACTGCTGCGAATACCTTACCCCAGTTGTCACATGCTGTCAACTCGGGAATTAAGTCTTTTGGCAAACTAATCGTTAAAATACGATGTTTATCCACTGGAGTTGTATGTGGAAAAACTGCCTCCAACTGGTCAAACTTTTCTGCAAGCCAATAAGGAAAATCATCCTTATTTTGTGGCCGTTTGCCCATCACAGAATTCACCATGACGGGACTTATGGTCACTCCGCCTGCAGCAGCTGGTTGGCCGGCAACTCCAGGAGCGGCTCCATGGAGGCTGCCTGTAACATACTGCACTAAAGCTCGATGCACCTGCACCAAGGCCGCATACATAGTGCGCAGTTCCGCGACTGGTATTGTCATATAACGCGGATGTGGGGTGTACCCGGCCAAAACAGGCCAAGTGGCCCCCTCAATTGATAAGGGGCCTAAACGAACCGTGGTTGTCGGTTGTGGGAGGGCGCCATTAAACCAAACACGGTGTTGCCAAGCCGTGAGCGGTACTTCAAGATTAGTATAAGGTCTATAGACTGCAGGAACAGCGGTGGGTTCATATTCATGGAACAGATTATCGTTCGCGTTCACCGCTGGAAAAGTGATCCAAGAGTAGAACACTTCAAAGTGGAAAGCCGGATCGGCTTGAACCACAAAGACTAATTCAACTCCCGCGTCTGGCACTCCATACACCCGTAAGTGATCCCGGAGTGCTGTGCGGCTATGCACCGCTATGTCTATACCCGCCATTACTAACGGGTCTATTCAACAATCTTACACAAGGCAGCACAAAAAGGGTTATATTTAAGAAACCTTTTTTAATAACATCAAGCTTGAAAGAACCTACAAAATCTGTAATATAGGAGGTATCACCATCACACACGCTTCCGGAAGCGTACGTGAGGGGTTTGTGGACAAGCACAAGTACTACTCAAGCGTCTCGCAAGTAAGCTGCCCCACTCGTTGGTTGCGCCATGTCATAAGGTTTCTGCACATACAGAGCTATGCACAGGATAATAGGACCTTGGAATATAGTGGTGAGCCAACTATAGACCTTAGCACCCAAAACCCCAACCCAACTAGCCTTAGCGTCCCATTAGCACTAATGTACCAATGATTAGACAACCTAGAACACGGTATCTCTCTCTCATCCAGGACTCGCAGAGGCAAGAACACTCTTTCGTCACACTCGTACCTGTCCACAACATGCGTAAGAAGAGACACTGTATAGTTCAAAATATTTATTTCAACTTACGTGCTCTAAGATACAGTACACGTGTCAGTACTAATAGCATAATACATATGAATAATATAATCAGCATAGTTACTACTCCATAGAATACGAACGGGGAAAGCATCTCATAAAGCAGTGGATATATGTCTAACTAACATTACCACCCTCCCCGTGCTGGAAGCCAGTTTATTATGATAATAGAAGACCTTTGGGCTTTGACTAAAGAACCCCCATACCTCAGTCTCTAGATGCAAAACTACATCAGCATACAATCACAGCTCTTCTCTCTGGAAAGTTTGTCTTCAAGTGCCCTCTAGAGCAGGAGACCGTATTATTAAAAGCACACTAATTTCTCAATGGCAGCTGTACATGGTGTTATGTCTAGGTGCGAGGGACGGGCCAAATCAGTATGAACCAGGGATTTGTTATTCGACCTTGTAACTGTTGTTCAGACTGAGCCCAAAAGGGAATAGGAGAAAAGGTGAGAAACAGAAAATGCAGACAGTTGTAAAATAACTTGGCAGTAGCAGAGGGCGACAGAACAACAGTTTAAGAGTAACGTGCGCAAAAGTCATCATGGCAGCTCAGGCCTGCGCCAACGTAGCCAGGCAGGCCATGAGCCTCAAGACACCCTCCCCTGGACAGTCCATCGAAAATGCAGACAGAGTTCCAAACACCTGAGCAGAAACGAGGCAATCCACCGACAATGAACGGCAAATTAATCCAAAAACGTGGAAGAGCAGAAAAAAGCTATACCGTCCAAGAGGACATCATTGGAATCGTCAAAAAACGTAGACGCCATCCAATCCAACAGATCAAAGCTGCATGAATGTTCCTCAGAGGACGGAGCATCTAGAAGCAATGCGGGACAGCTTGCGTGATATTCAATATAACTTTGTTGTAGGAGAGTCTGAGCAGCCGCCCAGATATCCCATTGTGCCAAAATCCCCAGTGATGCCGCACGCATCATAAAGCCAGCAGCGGAACAGTCCTGTTCATTGGCCTCTAAGGGACCCACCAACTGGACAAAATCCGGAACAGACAATGACGAATTGGAGAGGCAATAATCCATGGTCCACGTGAACGGACACCGGATGCAAGACATCACAGGTTGCACGCAAGTGAAATACGCAAAGCGAAAAGAAAGGGTGTAGGACACACTGATAGTTGCCAAGGGCAGAACATCGAAGCCAACCAGAAGTCTCTCACGGAGCAGTTGGAGGCGTTCGGGATCGAGAAGGGCCCAGTGGTGTGCAGCCATTGCGCAGAAAACAGACCAACAGCAAGACCCCAGCCGCCAAAGCGAGGATTAATGGGAAGCCACCAAAGACGCTAGAAAATATAGAATGTATGAATGCCGGTATCACACCGAAAATAGTTTGGAAGGTGGACACCAGGCCAGACCCCACAAGTTTAAAAAAGTGCACCAGACCCTCGGTGTTTGATGCATTAAAAATACGATGAATCAACTCCCCAAAATGTTGGGGGAGGTCAGTGTTCAAAAGGGCCTGTATTTCACTGTGGGTACTAGCCACCTGGAGAATGAATGTCTCCCGGGCGGATGTGAGCATAACCTCCTTATTCAATAATAGGGCCTTTATTCTGCTCAACTTATTGAAATCTGCCTCCATGGTAGGAATGGAAGGCCAAATAGAGTTATCAACGATGTCGTGAGGGGGAGGAAAAAGCACATTCTTGCAGCAGACAACTCTGTGTGAGACCGTAACAATATACGGAATGCCAGCTTGTAGGCCACAACAGTCTTCGTTATTTAAAAGCAAATAGCTACCGTTAGTAAGCAAAGTAAAAGTAGGAGAAATAGCAGGAACAGGAATACCCTTTAGCACACATGCCAGATTCGGAACTGAAACGCTACAAGCCCCGTGCAATTTAATATGTTTACAAATAAGCGAATGACCCACAGTTGAATCACAAGACTCCCCCGTGAGAAACACTTCCTTGCCTTCTCTAAGGCATTTATACATGAAAGGCAAGGACCAGAGTTCATGCAGGAAAGCACTACCCAAAGGCTGGAAACGGCCCACAGGATAATGTTTCATGCACGAGCTAAATTCAAACAGGGAAAAAGGTAAAGCGATAACCCCATGAACTAGCCATACTGCAGAATCTAGTTCCGCTACAGAGAATGGTAAAGGATCAACTTTCTCGATATGTAACAAGGTGTAAGATGCATCTTTCATGGACATGAACTGCTGTTTTTCCGTCAAATTAAAAGGCAGAAAAAGGGCAGTGGTGTTTAAGAGATTCCAAGGAACTTTACCTAACTTAAGGGTTTGCAAAGTCCAGGCAAACTGCATCACTGAGCGCAACTGATTCTGACCATGATACAACATAGAGACATCATCTTGTACAATATCAACAACAGAGGATACAATATTCTCTAATGTGTAAATGCGGGAAGACAGGGTATTTATACTATTGTCAACAACAGCAAGCACCTTTTCCAAATTTGCTTGGTCTATTTCCCGAAGGCAGGAAGCAGCTTCCATTTGTGACAGTTTCCAGAGTTCATTATACGTTTCATAAATGAATCTCTTCGGTCGGGGACCACGAGGTCCCAAGATAAAGTCAGATAAATCAATAGTGCCTGATAGGAGGGACAAATGTTTCTTAACAGAGTCTAAGGACGAATGTTGTAGCCATTGTTTACATAATTTACCAACTGAATACGTGGTGACAGTACGAGTTTCAGTAAATCTTGGATCAGGCTTGTCCTGTATGTAGCCAGGAACTGTGCCATGAAAACGCAGTTGGCATGCATTCGATGATATAGGCCATGCCAACCAGGGTGACTGTATCAGTGCAGAAACGTTAAAAGAATTATTTTGGAACTGAGCCTGTAACTGTAAAAGGGACATATTAAATCGTAAACTGTCATGTGGCGAACTCGACAAGAATGGGATGGCTGGCGCGTTTAGTTGTTTAACGGAAGACAACCCCCAACACGTGGTCTGATAAATGGAAGCATTCAAAAACATAATTTGGGCTGGGATAAGGCAAGCGCGGTGCAACGCCTCAGTGCCTTGCACCTGCCATGGCTTCGAACCCCAGATTGATTTTACATCTACTGTGTCTTTCCAATACTCATAACCACCCACCGCCAAGGCGCTCAAAAAGGAACCCGAATAAAGTAATTTAGTGTGGGTCAACATTATTTTTGAGTCAATGGGGTTCTTAATTTAAAATAATATGACCCAGGGTTCGATCGATTGAAATCAGTAAAATAGGTGAATTTATTTCGAAGAGTCTGGGAACTACCTGGTATGGGGTTTGGACAATGTTCCCATTGGGTGTAAGTAACAGGGCTACGTAGTGCACTTGGTTTGTGGAGAAAATGATTGCCCCAATGCTGGTAGCAATACAAATCGGCATAATTCGCAGAATTCATATACAGGTCCTCAGCATTAAAGGAAGCATAATATTTTAAATCAGCAAACAATGCTTCAACGGCATGCACATCCCAATCATCAGAATGAATATTACTTTTTACTACATCACCCATCGAGACTCGAAGGACATTTGGTACATTAATAATTTCCGTCGGGCCATGGATTTGAAAGTTTACCGCATCCCATACGATGCCATCAGCAACTGGAAACGCTGAAATGTTCACAAATGTGTGGTCACGCTTCATGATGTGTGAAGAGGAATGTGGAGCCAGAGTCCCAGCCACACTGTTCACAGCAGAGCGTTCAGGTAAATAGTGACCATTGATGAGTAGAAAAAACACTGTGACAAAGCCAATGGACATGAACAAAAAAACCAAGAAAAGTACCATCCAAATATATGTCCAAGGTGGAATCAAAAAATTGTCTCTAAACCAGGATACAAAAAGACTAAACTTGGACGGGGCCTTTGATGAGTTGGAATCCGAGTCAAAGGAATAACGTGTCGGGCTCAGTGGCGTTGTTGGTTGGTGTGCCACCGACTCTGTGGCGGGATAAGTATATTCGTCCTCATCAAGGCAGGGGGATGCAGGAGGTTCAAATATATTTTCAGGCAAATCAACCATCTCCATGGTAACATCAGTGACTGTTCGTGCAGGCGTGCTGCGGATACATGTCCGATAAATGGCAGGACAAGAGACCACTGGTGTGACACTATTCAGGATCGGCCAGATGTTGTAGCTTGACATTTTCCACTGAGATGTATCTGTTTTCCTTGCGACCGGGAAGCGGTGGTAAGATGACTGTACGTGTTCCCTTCAAGCCCAGGACTGGAACCGGTGCACGAAAAGAGGGGCCGAATTCTTTTTGTTCTCCACCTTCTCTCGTACCAGGTCGCCAATCTTCGGAAGCCAGCCGGCAACCGGAATCTGCAGAGCAGGGTCTGTGGCTGAAGGCAAATGTGCAATTGCAAGTTTGTCTCGGGCTTCTTGTAAGTCCTGTAACATAGTAGAATGATTATCTACATCAAACTTGGCGGATTGCGCCGCCATGTCTAGACCATCAAGGTCAGGCACAAACATTCGTATGCCAAAGAGCATTTCGTAAGGGGTCCGCCCACCCAGAGGCCTTCTAGGAAGATTATTAAGTGCACGCTGAACGGTATACAAGTGGGCCAGCCAGTTCCTGCCAGTACCTATAACTCTAGCTGTCAAGGATTGCTTTAAGTCACGGTTCATTCGTTCAACGATAGAGTTGCCCTCAGGCCTATACGGAGACGAAAATTTCACCCGCACCCCTAAGGAGCCCATTGCGTCCTTGTAAGCCTTAGAGGCAAACGCCGGACCTTGGTCAGAATGGAAGGTGCCGCATGCGAAAATTCCCACAAAGACTCGCAAATCCCTTATGACATTTCGAGCGTCAGCACTCCGTTGTGGCCAGACCCAGATGAACCGTGTGCACGAGACCACTGCCACTAAGATATATTTATAGGCAGTGTCTGAAGAAAATGGACCGCAGTGATCCAAGTAAACACACCCAAAGGGTCTGTTTGAAATTGCAAGCGAGGTCTGCGGTGGTCTTGTGACTGTTGAAGGCTTGATCTGTTGACAAACGTCACAGGAAAGTACATAAGTACGTGTATCTTTATATAAACCACGCCACCAGTAACGCTGCTGCAAAATGGAAATTGTCGCAGACACACCAGCATGAGCCGAAGCCATGCCTTCGTGTGCCGCTGCCATTAAGGAAAATCTGCGGTCCGCGTTGGGGATCAGCCGATCACCAACGTCAGGTATTGTTACATAAGGAGCCTGATCGGGACCTATTTGGTAAGAATATTTAGAAGGGAAACCTCTAGGGTAATTCATTCCTTCTTTTGTTGCAGCAATAGCTGCCAAGATATCAGTGTCTATTTTAGACATGGATCTAGTAACTGCTGCTACTGAACACGTGAGTACTGCTGATCGGGCAGCTTCATCTGCCAGACTGTTACCAACAGCGTGTGCGCCCACCCGCTGATGGCCTAGGGTGTGAACCACCTGCGTGAGTGGCAGACGTCTTTGTAATTCTGCCACTCTAACCCAAAGCATTTTATGCTTGATTGTGTTGCCTTTAGCGTCTCTATAGTCATTTTGCGACCAAAAGAACAGATTGTCATTGTATGATTGAACACAGTAGTAAGAATCGCACACAATTAAAGTGGTCACATCAGGATTTACGAACTCAAGAGCAAGCACCAATGCACGCAACTCGGCCAATTGTGCGGTACTATCCCCGAGTGTCTGTGTATGCACCACAGTGGATTTAAACTTTCCGTTCACAAACGTACCTGCGACAATAGCACATGCGGCTGAATAAGCATGCTTGGAACCCGTGGCCGGTTGTGCCGAACCATCGGTGTAGATCACACAGTCGTAATCCTCAAGCGGCAATAAAGACAAAGGAGGAGGATGAAAGAATTCATACTGTAAAAACTCCTGAGTCTGAAGAGAAGAGTCAAAAATGAAAGTGACATCCGGAGACGTCAAAGATGTTGCCCATTGGATCCAACGGGGGTGCAAAGCTTTAGAGTTCGGAACACTTGCTTTCGTCACTGCCTCTAGGGCAGGATAGGGTGTTACCACCAAAATGCGTTTTCCCTGTGCCAGTGCGCGCTCCTTCAGGATCGCCATTTGCACTGCTGTTAGCACTTTCTCCACAGATGAGAACCGCATTTCTGCAGAGGTGTACAGATGTGACTTGTATGCGATGGGTACTGTATCACCTTCATTAAAGGTTAAGTACGTGAAACCCACTGCCCCTGGAATGATTCTAATCACCAAGTTTGTGTGGTTATCACGTGTCAAAAGGTATTTAGACTCAAGAAGGTCTGTTTGCAAAGACTGCAGAATGGAGGTATGCTCCGGAAGCCAGCAAGTCTTCGAATAAGTAGGTTGTATCAAGGCATACAGTGGCTTAATACGCTGGGCGTATTCGGGAATATATGTACGTCCGAAATTCAGAAAACCCAGCAAAGACTGAAGCTTCTTCAGATTAGTAGGAGGGCACAGAAATGCACATTTCTCCAGAAAATGGGGGCTAAACCCTTACCTTCATTGTTGAGCTCATAGCCCAAGAACAAAACGGTAAATTCAGCAATATGAGATTTGGCAAAGTTAATTTTGTATCCCTGAACCGCGAATTCAAGAATAATGCGGTCTACCCGGGTCAGATGCGGAAACAATTCGTCATCCGTCAGATAAATGTCATCCACATACGAACAGGCGTCTGGATCTATGCCGTCTAACAAAGAGACAACACGAGCGGCAAACACGCCCGGACTATTTTGTAGCCCATAGGAAGACGCCTAAATTTGAACATTTTACCACCGGAAGTAAAAGCACACCATTGGCCACTTTCCGGGGCTAAGTTGTGCGTGTAGAATCCATTTGAAAGGTCAAGTGTCGTTTTATATTTTTTACGAACAAGACTGTCTACAAGCGCCGAACTATGGGTATTTTGCACCGCGAAGGTCCGGCAATGTGAGTTCAAATGCCGGTAATCAATACTAAGCGGTACGATCCATCGGGTTTAGAAACCGTGAACAGGGGATTGTTCATAGGTGATACACAGGGTTCAATTACTCCCTGATATTCCAACTGAGTCAGAATTTCGGAAACGTGGCCTTTGGCTTCACGTTTTATGGGATATTGGGGTTGTGGCTGCGGTAGTGACCGCAAAGGTATTTCATGGGGGGAGAATCTTCGTCCCAACCCACGTGATTGCGGAATAACGCCGGAGCCAGGGACACAGCCCACTCTGCTGCTAGAGCCTCCGCTTTGTCCTTTGGGACATGTCGAGAAAAGCTCGGAAGGATTACCTCCTCCCCTCTACGTGCAGCAAGAACGAATGGGGGTGGCCAATCCGCCTCTGCTAACAAAATGTCATATGAAGAGGTCAGATTTTCCCAAAAAATCCCTTTAATTACACGCTGTATATCTCCTTCAATTTGGATGACAATATTAAATAGTCTGTCAGGGGGTGCCACTCTGGTGTCTGCTGTTTCAACAGTAATGAATGTTTCAGTTGCTGTCGCCTCCATATGAGGACGTAGCGCCTCCCGCACTATGGTAACTTCCGCGGCGCTGTCTAGGAGGGTTACTGCCCACGTCCAATTCAGGAGTCTCGTTCTCACCGTCTGTGGCATATTTCGCTGTTACAGCGGCAACTTTCTTCTTCTGAAATTGTGGTCGAAAACGTTGAGCGTCTTCCTCTTTTCCTCTGACTTGTTGTCGAGGCTGGTCTCGTCCCTGTGGGGCCTCACGGGCCCTTCCTCTATCCTGGCGGTCTCCTCCACCGGCCTGTGACGAAGTCTGTGCCTGTGAAGAACGAGGAGAACGCGTATCAGGGATTTGAAACCTATCCGGTGACTTAATTCTCGCTCTATCGCGTAAATCATAAGTGCGTTCAGAAGAAACTGAAGCCGGGGATGCGCCTCGCGACCCCTGCTTTTTGTTGCTTACCCTGTTTTTTCAGCCTCCAGCTCTTTTTAGTGAAGACTGGTTTCTCATCTTTCTCAGATTGAGATTTGGTTTGTTGCTGTTGTGGTTGCGATTGTGTTTGCTGTTTTGCAAAGGCTTGTTACCCAGGCTGTTTCTACCAATAGTTTTGTAAGCCTGGGTAATAATTTTCGGTAGTCGCGAGGCTTGTCCAATTCTGGGACTAAAGCCAAAGCGTTAGCTACTTGAAAGTTCACTGCATCGCCCTTGACATTCGCAAGGATCAGCTCAGCTACTACTTCAAACACTCCCACCAGTCTCATCCCTAATTCCACGGCCGCTTCAGGGCCATGTTCGTCCTGTACTTTTTTAATTACAGAGGGAGAACAGTCATGGAAGGAGTACCAAAACATTTAGAATATACTGCTGCGAATACCTTACCCCAGTTGTCACATGCTGTCAACTCGGGAATTAAGTCTTTTGGCAAACTAATCGTTAAAATACGATGTTTATCCACTGGAGTTGTATGTGGAAAAACTGCCTCCAACTGGTCAAACTTTTCTGCAAGCCAATAAGGAAAATCATCCTTATTTTGTGGCCGTTTGCCCATCACAGAATTCACCATGACGGGACTTATGGTCACTCCGCCTGCAGCAGCTGGTTGGCCGGCAACTCCAGGAGCGGCTCCATGGAGGCTGCCTGTAACATACTGCACTAAAGCTCGATGCACCTGCACCAAGGCCGCATACATAGTGCGCAGTTCCGCGACTGGTATTGTCATATAACGCGGATGTGGGGTGTACCCGGCCAAAACAGGCCAAGTGGCCCCCTCAATTGATAAGGGGCCTAAACGAACCGTGGTTGTCGGTTGTGGGAGGGCGCCATTAAACCAAACACGGTGTTGCCAAGCCGTGAGCGGTACTTCAAGATTAGTATAAGGTCTATAGACTGCAGGAACAGCGGTGGGTTCATATTCATGGAACAGATTATCGTTCGCGTTCACCGCTGGAAAAGTGATCCAAGAGTAGAACACTTCAAAGTGGAAAGCCGGATCGGCTTGAACCACAAAGACTAATTCAACTCCCGCGTCTGGCACTCCATACACCCGTAAGTGATCCCGGAGTGCTGTGCGGCTATGCACCGCTATGTCTATACCCGCCATTACTAACGGGTCTATTCAACAATCTTACACAAGGCAGCACAAAAAGGGTTATATTTAAGAAACCTTTTTTAATAACATCAAGCTTGAAAGAACCTACAAAATCTGTAATATAGGAGGTATCACCATCACACACGCTTCCGGAAGCGTACGTGAGGGTTTGTGGACAAGCACAAGTACTACTCAAGCGTCTCGCAAGTAAGCTGCCCCACTCGTTGGTCGCGCCATGTCATAAGGTTTCTGCACATACAGAGCTATGCACAGGATAATAGGACCTTGGAATATAGTGGTGAGCCAACTATAGACCTTAGCACCCAAAACCCCAACCCAACTAGCCTTAGCGTCCCATTAGCACTAATGTACCAATGATTAGACAACCTAGAACACGGTATCTCTCTCTCATCCAGGACTCGCAGAGGCAAGAACACTCTTTCGTCACACTCGTACCTGTCCACAACATGCGTAAGAAGAGACACTGTATAGTTCAAAATATTTATTTCAACTTACGTGCTCTAAGATACAGTACACGTGTCAGTACTAATAGCATAATACATATGAATAATATAATCAGCATAGTTACTACTCCATAGAATACGAACGGGGAAAGCATCTCATAAAGCAGTGGATATATGTCTAACTAACATTACCACCCTCCCCGTGCTGGAAGCCAGTTTATTATGATAATAGAAGACCTTTGGGCTTTGACTAAAGAACCCCCATACCTCAGTCTCTAGATGCAAAACTACATCAGCATACAATCACAGCTCTTCTCTCTGGAAAGTTCGTCTTCAAGTGCCCTCTAGAGCAGGAGACCGTATTATTAAAAGCACACTAATTTCTCAATGGCAGCTGTACATGGTGTTATGTCTAGGTGCGAGGGACGGGCCAAATCAGTATGAACCAGGGATTTGTTATTCGACCTTGTAACTGTTGTTCAGACTGAGCCCAAAAGGGAATAGGAGAAAAGGTGAGAAACAGAAAATGCAGACAGTTGTAAAATAACTTGGCAGTAGCAGAGGGCGACAGAACAACAGTTTAAGAGTAACGTGCGCAAAAGTCATCATGGCAGCTCAGGCCTGCGCCAACGTAGCCAGGCAGGCCATGAGCCTCAAGACACCCTCCCTGGACAGTCCATCGAAAATGCAGACAGAGTTCCAAACACCTGAGCAGAAACGAGGCAATCCACCGACAATGAACGGCAAATTAATCCAAAAACGTGGAAGAGCAGAAAAAAGCTATACCGTCCAAGAGGACATCATTGGAATCGTCAAAAAACGTAGACGCCATCCAATCCAACAGATCAAAGCTGCATGAATGTTCCTCAGAGGACGGAGCATCTAGAAGCAATGCGGGACAGCTTGCGTGATATTCAATATAACTTTGTTGTAGGAGAGTCTGAGCAGCCGCCCAGATATCCCATTGTGCCAAAATCCCCAGTGATGCCGCACGCATCATAAAGCCAGCAGCGGAACAGTCCTGTTCATTGGCCTCTAAGGGACCCACCAACTGGACAAAATCCGGAACAGACAATGACGAATTGGAGAGGCAATAATCCATGGTCCACGTGAACGGACACCGGATGCAAGACATCACAGGTTGCACGCAAGTGAAATACGCAAAGCGAAAAGAAAGGGTGTAGGACACACTGATAGTTGCCAAGGGCAGAACATCGAAGCCAACCAGAAGTCTCTCACGGAGCAGTTGGAGGCGTTCGGGATCGAGAAGGGCCCAGTGGTGTGCAGCCATTGCGCAGAAAACAGACCAACAGCAAGACCCCAGCCGCCAAAGCGAGGATTAATGGGAAGCCACCAAAGACGCTAGAAAATATAGAATGTATGAATGCCGGTATCACACCGAAAATAGTTTGGAAGGTGGACACCAGGCCAGACCCCACAAGTTTAAAAAAGTGCACCAGACCCTCGGTGTTTGATGCATTAAAAATACGATGAATCAACTCCCCAAAATGTTGGGGGAGGTCAGTGTTCAAAAGGGCCTGTATTTCACTGTGGGTACTAGCCACCTGGAGAATGAATGTCTCCCGGGCGGATGTGAGCATAACCTCCTTATTCAATAATAGGGCCTTTATTCTGCTCAACTTATTGAAATCTGCCTCCATGGTAGGAATGGAAGGCCAAATAGAGTTATCAACGATGTCGTGAGGGGGAGGAAAAAGCACATTCTTGCAGCAGACAACTCTGTGTGAGACCGTAACAATATACGGAATGCCAGCTTGTAGGCCACAACAGTCTTCGTTATTTAAAAGCAAATAGCTACCGTTAGTAAGCAAAGTAAAAGTAGGAGAAATAGCAGGAACAGGAATACCCTTTAGCACACATGCCAGATTCGGAACTGAAACGCTACAAGCCCCGTGCAATTTAATATGTTTACAAATAAGCGAATGACCCACAGTTGAATCACAAGACTCCCCCGTGAGAAACACTTCCTTGCCTTCTCTAAGGCATTTATACATGAAAGGCAAGGACCAGAGTTCATGCAGGAAAGCACTACCCAAAGGCTGGAAACGGCCCACAGGATAATGTTTCATGCACGAGCTAAATTCAAACAGGGAAAAAGGTAAAGCGATAACCCCATGAACTAGCCATACTGCAGAATCTAGTTCCGCTACAGAGAATGGTAAAGGATCAACTTTCTCGATATGTAACAAGGTGTAAGATGCATCTTTCATGGACATGAACTGCTGTTTTTCCGTCAAATTAAAAGGCAGAAAAAGGGCAGTGGTGTTTAAGAGATTCCAAGGAACTTTACCTAACTTAAGGGTTTGCAAAGTCCAGGCAAACTGCATCACTGAGCGCAACTGATTCTGACCATGATACAACATAGAGACATCATCTTGTACAATATCAACAACAGAGGATACAATATTCTCTAATGTGTAAATGCGGGAAGACAGGGTATTTATACTATTGTCAACAACAGCAAGCACCTTTTCCAAATTTGCTTGGTCTATTTCCCGAAGGCAGGAAGCAGCTTCCATTTGTGACAGTTTCCAGAGTTCATTATACGTTTCATAAATGAATCTCTTCGGTCGGGGACCACGAGGTCCCAAGATAAAGTCAGATAAATCAATAGTGCCTGATAGGAGGGACAAATGTTTCTTAACAGAGTCTAAGGACGAATGTTGTAGCCATTGTTTACATAATTTACCAACTGAATACGTGGTGACAGTACGAGTTTCAGTAAATCTTGGATCAGGCTTGTCCTGTATGTAGCCAGGAACTGTGCCATGAAAACGCAGTTGGCATGCATTCGATGATATAGGCCATGCCAACCAGGGTGACTGTATCAGTGCAGAAACGTTAAAAGAATTATTTTGGAACTGAGCCTGTAACTGTAAAAGGGACATATTAAATCGTAAACTGTCATGTGGCGAACTCGACAAGAATGGGATGGCTGGCGCGTTTAGTTGTTTAACGGAAGACAACCCCCAACACGTGGTCTGATAAATGGAAGCATTCAAAAACATAATTTGGGCTGGGATAAGGCAAGCGCGGTGCAACGCCTCAGTGCCTTGCACCTGCCATGGCTTCGAACCCCAGATTGATTTTACATCTACTGTGTCTTTCCAATACTCATAACCACCCACCGCCAAGGCGCTCAAAAAGGAACCCGAATAAAGTAATTTAGTGTGGGTCAACATTATTTTTGAGTCAATGGGGTTCTTAATTTAAAATAATATGACCCAGGGTTCGATCGATTGAAATCAGTAAAATAGGTGAATTTATTTCGAAGAGTCTGGGAACTACCTGGTATGGGGTTTGGACAATGTTCCCATTGGGTGTAAGTAACAGGGCTACGTAGTGCACTTGGTTTGTGGAGAAAATGATTGCCCCAATGCTGGTAGCAATACAAATCGGCATAATTCGCAGAATTCATATACAGGTCCTCAGCATTAAAGGAAGCATAATATTTTAAATCAGCAAACAATGCTTCAACGGCATGCACATCCCAATCATCAGAATGAATATTACTTTTTACTACATCACCCATCGAGACTCGAAGGACATTTGGTACATTAATAATTTCCGTCGGGCCATGGATTTGAAAGTTTACCGCATCCCATACGATGCCATCAGCAACTGGAAACGCTGAAATGTTCACAAATGTGTGGTCACGCTTCATGATGTGTGAAGAGGAATGTGGAGCCAGAGTCCCAGCCACACTGTTCACAGCAGAGCGTTCAGGTAAATAGTGACCATTGATGAGTAGAAAAAACACTGTGACAAAGCCAATGGACATGAACAAAAAAACCAAGAAAAGTACCATCCAAATATATGTCCAAGGTGGAATCAAAAAATTGTCTCTAAACCAGGATACAAAAAGACTAAACTTGGACGGGGCCTTTGATGAGTTGGAATCCGAGTCAAAGGAATAACGTGTCGGGCTCAGTGGCGTTGTTGGTTGGTGTGCCACCGACTCTGTGGCGGGATAAGTATATTCGTCCTCATCAAGGCAGGGGGATGCAGGAGGTTCAAATATATTTTCAGGCAAATCAACCATCTCCATGGTAACATCAGTGACTGTTCGTGCAGGCGTGCTGCGGATACATGTCCGATAAATGGCAGGACAAGAGACCACTGGTGTGACACTATTCAGGATCGGCCAGATGTTGTAGCTTGACATTTTCCACTGAGATGTATCTGTTTTCCTTGCGACCGGGAAGCGGTGGTAAGATGACTGTACGTGTTCCCTTCAAGCCCAGGACTGGAACCGGTGCACGAAAAGAGGGGCCGAATTCTTTTTTGTTCTCCACCTTCTCTCGTACCAGGTCGCCAATCTTCGGAAGCCAGCCGGCAACCGGAATCTGCAGAGCAGGGTCTGTGGCTGAAGGCAAATGTGCAATTGCAAGTTTGTCTCGGGCTTCTTGTAAGTCCTGTAACATAGTAGAATGATTATCTACATCAAACTTGGCGGATTGCGCCGCCATGTCTAGACCATCAAGGTCAGGCACAAACATTCGTATGCCAAAGAGCATTTCGTAAGGGGTCCGCCCACCCAGAGGCCTTCTAGGAAGATTATTAAGTGCACGCTGAACGGTATACAAGTGGGCCAGCCAGTTCCTGCCAGTACCTATAACTCTAGCTGTCAAGGATTGCTTTAAGTCACGGTTCATTCGTTCAACGATAGAGTTGCCCTCAGGCCTATACGGAGACGAAAATTTCACCCGCACCCCTAAGGAGCCCATTGCGTCCTTGTAAGCCTTAGAGGTAAACGCCGGACCTTGGTCAGAATGGAAGGTGCCGCATGCGAAAATTCCCACAAAGACTCGCAAATCCCTTATGACATTTCGAGCGTCAGCACTCCGTTGTGGCCAGACCCAGATGAACCGTGTGCACGAGACCACTGCCACTAAGATATATTTATAGGCAGTGTCTGAAGAAAATGGACCGCAGTGATCCAAGTAAACACACCCAAAGGGTCTGTTTGAAATTGCAAGCGAGGTCTGCGGTGGTCTTGTGACTGTTGAAGGCTTGATCTGTTGACAAACGTCACAGGAAAGTACATAAGTACGTGTATCTTTATATAAACCACGCCACCAGTAACGCTGCTGCAAAATGGAAATTGTCGCAGACACACCAGCATGAGCCGAAGCCATGCCTTCGTGTGCCGCTGCCATTAAGGAAAATCTGCGGTCCGCGTTGGGGATCAGCCGATCACCAACGTCAGGTATTGTTACATAAGGAGCCTGATCAGGACCTATTTGGTAAGAATATTTAGAAGGGAAACCTCTAGGGTAATTCATTCCTTCTTTTGTTGCAGCAATAGCTGCCAAGATATCAGTGTCTATTTTAGACATGGATCTAGTAACTGCTGCTACTGAACACGTGAGTACTGCTGATCGGGCAGCTTCATCTGCCAGACTGTTACCAACAGCGTGTGCGCCCACCCGCTGATGGCCTAGGGTGTGAACCACCTGCGTGAGTGGCAGACGTCTTTGTAATTCTGCCACTCTAACCCAAAACATTTTATGCTTGATTGTGTTGCCTTTAGCGTCTCTATAGTCATTTTGCGACCAAAAGAACAGATTGTCATTGTATGATTGAACACAGTAGTAAGAATCGCACACAATTAAAGTGGTCACATCAGGATTTACGAACTCAAGAGCAAGCACCAATGCACGCAACTCGGCCAATTGTGCGGTACTATCCCCGAGTGTCTGTGTATGCACCACAGTGGATTTAAACTTTCCGTTCACAAACGTACCTGCGACAATAGCACATGCGGCTGAATAAGCATGCTTGGAACCCGTGGCCGGTTGTGCCGAACCATCGGTGTAGATCACACAGTCGTAATCCTCAAGCGGCAATAAAGACAAAGGAGGAGGATGAAAGAATTCATACTGTAAAAACTCCTGAGTCTGAAGAGAAGAGTCAAAAATGAAAGTGACATCCGGAGACGTCAAAGATGTTGCCCATTGGATCCAACGGGGGTGCAAAGCTTTAGAGTTCGGAACACTTGCTTTCGTCACTGCCTCTAGGGCAGGATAGGGTGTTACCACCAAAATGCGTTTTCCCTGTGCCAGTGCGCGCTCCTTCAGGATCGCCATTTGCACTGCTGTTAGCACTTTCTCCACAGATGAGAACCGCATTTCTGCAGAGGTGTACAGATGTGACTTGTATGCGATGGGTACTGTATCACCTTCATTAAAGGTTAAGTACGTGAAACCCACTGCCCCTGGAATGATTCTAATCACCAAGTTTGTGTGGTTATCACGTGTCAAAAGGTATTTAGACTCAAGAAGGTCTGTTTGCAAAGACTGCAGAATGGAGGTATGCTCCGGAAGCCAGCAAGTCTTCGAATAAGTAGGTTGTATCAAGGCATACAGTGGCTTAATACGCTGGGCGTATTCGGGAATATATGTACGTCCGAAATTCAGAAAACCCAGCAAAGACTGAAGCTTCTTCAGATTAGTAGGAGGGCACAGAAATGCACATTTCTCCAGAAAATGGGGGCTAAACCCTTACCTTCATTGTTGAGCTCATAGCCCAAGAACAAAACGGTAAATTCAGCAATATGAGATTTGGCAAAGTTAATTTTGTATCCCTGAACCGCGAATTCAAGAATAATGCGGTCTACCCGGGTCAGATGCGGAAACAATTCGTCATCCGTCAGATAAATGTCATCCACATACGAACAGGCGTCTGGATCTATGCCGTCTAACAAAGAGACAACACGAGCGGCAAACACGCCCGGACTATTTTGTAGCCCATAGGAAGACGCCTAAATTTGAACATTTTACCACCGGAAGTAAAAGCACACCATTGGCCACTTTCCGGGGCTAAGTTGTGCGTGTAGAATCCATTTGAAAGGTCAAGTGTCGTTTTATATTTTTTACGAACAAGACTGTCTACAAGCGCCGAACTATGGGTATTTTGCACCGCGAAGGTCCGGCAATGTGAGTTCAAATGCCGGTAATCCAATACTAAGCGGTACGATCCATCGGGTTTAGAAACCGCGAACAGGGGATTGTTCATAGGTGATACACAGGGTTCAATTACTCCCTGATATTCCAACTGAGTCAGAATTTCGGAAACGTGGCCTTTGGCTTCACGTTTTATGGGATATTGGGGTTGTGGCTGTGGTAGTGACCGCAAAGGTATTTCATGGGGGGGAGAATCTTCGTCCCAACCCACGTGATTGCGGAATAACGCCGGAGCCAGGGACACAGCCCACTCTGCTGCTAGAGCCTCCGCTTTGTCCTTTGGGACATGTCGAGAAAAGCTCGGAAGGATTACCTCCTCCCCTCTACGTGCAGCAAGAACGAATGGGGGTGGCCAATCCGCCTCTGCTAACAAAATGTCATATGAAGAGGTCAGATTTTCCCAAAAAATCCCTTTAATTACACGCTGTATATCTCCTTCAATTTGGATGACAATATTAAATAGTCTGTCAGGGGGTGCCACTCTGGTGTCTGCTGTTTCAACAGTAATGAATGTTTCAGTTGCTGTCGCCTCCATATGAGGACGTAGCGCCTCCCGCACTATGGTAACTTCCGCGGCGCTGTCTAGGAGGGTTACTGCCCACGTCCAATTCAGGAGTCTCGTTCTCACCGTCTGTGGCATATTTCGCTGTTACAGCGGCAACTTTCTTCTTCTGAAATTGTGGTCGAAAACGTTGAGCGTCTTCCTCTTTTCCTCTGACTTGTTGTCGAGGCTGGTCTCGTCCCTGTGGGGCCTCACGGGCCCTTCCTCTATCCTGGCGGTCTCCTCCACCGGCCTGTGACGAAGTCTGTGCCTGTGAAGAACGAGGAGAACGCGTATCAGGGATTTGAAACCTATCCGGTGACTTAATTCTCGCTCTATCGCGTAAATCATAAGTGCGTTCAGAAGAAACTGAAGCCGGGGATGCGCCTCGCGACCCCTGCTTTTTGTTGCTTACCCTGTTTTTCAGCCTCCAGCTCTTTTTAGTGAAGACTGGTTTCTCATCTTTCTCAGATTGAGATTTGGTTTGTTGCTGTTGTGGTTGCGATTGTGTTTGCTGTTTTGCAAAAGGCTTGTTACCCAGGCTGTTTCTACCAATAGTTTTGTAAGCCTGGGTAATAATTTTCGGTAATTCGCGAGGCTTGTCCAATTCTGGGACTAAAGCCAAAGCGTTAGCTACTTGAAAGTTCACTGCATCGCCCTTGACATTCGCAAGGATCAGCTCAGCTACTACTTCAAACACTCCCACCAGTCTCATCCCTAATTCCACGGCCGCTTCAGGGCCATGTTCGTCCTGTACTTTTTTAATTACAGAGGGAGAACAGTCATGGAAGGAGTACCAAAACATTTAGAATATACTGCTGCGAATACCTTACCCCAGTTGTCACATGCTGTCAACTCGGGAATTAAGTCTTTTGGCAAACTAATCGTTAAAATACGATGTTTATCCACTGGAGTTGTATGTGGAAAAACTGCCTCCAACTGGTCAAACTTTTCTGCAAGCCAATAAGGAAAATCATCCTTATTTTGTGGCCGTTTGCCCATCACAGAATTCACCATGACGGGACTTATGGTCACTCCGCCTGCAGCAGCTGGTTGGCCGGCAACTCCAGGAGCGGCTCCATGGAGGCTGCCTGTAACATACCGCACTAAAGCTCAATGCACCTGCACCAAGGCCGCATACATAGTGCGCAGTTCCGCGACTGGTATTGTCATATAACGCGTTTGTGGGGTGTACCCGGCCAAAACAGGCCAAGTGGCCCCCTCAATTGATAAGGGGCCTAAACGAACCGTGGTTGTCGGTTGTGGGAGGCGCCATTAAACCAAACACGGTGTTGCCAAGCCGTGAGCGGTACTTCAAGATTAGTATAAGGTCTATAGACTGCAGGAACAGCGGTCGGTTCATATTCATGGAACAGATTATCGTTCGCGTTCACCGCTGGAAAAGTGATCCAAGAGTAGAACACTTCAAAGTGGAAAGCCGGATCGGCTTGAACCACAAAGACTAATTCAACTCCCGCGTCTGGCACTCCATACACCCGTAAGTGATCCCGGAGTGCTGTGCGGCTATGCTCCGCTATGTCTATACCCGCCATTACTAACGGGTCTATTCAACAATCTTACACAAGGCAGCACAAAAAGGGTTATATTTAAGAAACCTTTTTAATAACATCAAGCTTGAAAGAACCTACAAAATCTGTAATATAGGAGGTATCACCATCACACACGCTTCCGGAAGCGTACGTGAGGGGTTTGTGGACAAGCACAAGTACTACTCAAGCGTCTCGCAAGTAAGCTGCCCCACTCGTTGGTCGCGCCATGTCATAAGGTTTCTGCACATACAGAGCTATGCACAGGATAATAGGACCTTGGAATATAGTGGTGAGCCAACTATAGACCTTAGCACCCAAAACCCCAACCCAACTAGCCTTAGCGTCCCATTAGCACTAATGTACCAATGATTAGACAACCTAGAACACGGTATCTCTCTCTCATCCAGGACTCGCAGAGGCAAGAACACTCTTTCGTCACACTCGTACCTGTCCACAACATGCGTAAGAAGAGACACTGTATAGTTCAAAATATTTATTTCAACTTACGTGCTCTAAGATACAGTACACGTGTCAGTACTAATAGCATAATACATATGAATAATATAATCAGCATAGTTACTACTCCATAGAATACGAACGGGGAAAGCATCTCATAAAGCAGTGGATATATGTCTAACTAACATTACCACCCTCCCCGTGCTGGAAGCCAGTTTATTATGATAATAGAAGACCTTTGGGCTTTGACTAGCGAACCCCCATACCTCTATCTCTAGAAGCAAAACTACATCAGCCTACAATCACAGCTCTTCTCTCTGGAAAGTTCGTCTTCAAGTGCCCTCTAGAGCAGGCGACCGTATTATTAAAAGCACACTAATTTCTCAATGGCAGCTGTACATGGTGTTATGTCTAGGTGCGAGGGACGGGCCAAATCAGTATGAACCAGGGATTTGTTATTCGACCTTGTAACTGTTGTTCAGACTGAGCCCAAAAGGGAATAGGAGAAAAGGTGAGAAACAGAAAATGCAGACAGTTGTAAAATAACTTGGCAGTAGCAGAGGGCGACAGAACAACAGTTTAAGAGTAACGTGCGCAAAAGTCATCATGGCAGCTCAGGCCTGCGCCAACGTAGCCAGGCAGGCCATGAGCCTCAAGACAATTTGGCTAGGCCTAAGTTTGTGAGCTGTCATTGAATAATGAGGCTGCAAGAGAAAAGTGAGTAACTGGGAAGGTACACTTCTAGTAGGCTGCATTAATTTAGGTGTCTGCTTTAAATGAAAAGTGCACTCTGTCAAGTTTGAGTATCTGCGTGAAGTCATGACTGAGGTATATGTCTACTTCTACATGTATTTTGACACGTGTTGTGCATCTGATGACCCTAACTTAAAAACGACGTGGCTTATCATACAGGTGCACAATCTTATCAGTTCTACTAGAGCATTTAGTCACAGAAGCAGACATCTGTTACCTATGTAGGCGTCAGAGAAATCCTCAAATTGAGAGTTCAATACCCACCTGCCCTGCATAATGAGGAGAAAGTAACTCAAAATAAAAGGCCAAATATTATTATAGCACTTTTATTGGTGTATGCACTTTTGCAGAAAGTGAGTGTGATACTGCTCCTCAAGAATAGGATGATACTTTTTAAATAGTCTAAAAGTTGTAGATAATATTAGAAAGAAATAACATAGAAATAAATTGTCAACATTTCTCCAGTTTATCATGAATATTGTATTATGTTTTCCTACCTTATAAGTAATTTAGATACATCAGTCAGTAAATCTGTTTTAGAATAGTATTATCCTAAACAGCATTAAAACTGTTTTCAATCTTGAACAGTACCTACTATAAAGAAGAAAAAGAAAAACTATTATTTAATGATAATATATTAGAGAAATTTTAATATTACATTTTGAGAATGTAACATTAATTTATAATTAGATAACATAGTTTCGCTTTTTTGCTGTTCTCAAATTGCACATAACTTCACCATACACATTGATTTAAATGTAGCATCATCATTGAACAGCGGGTAAAAAACAATTAAATTGATTGTACAAAAAAACTCCAAATCAGCATAGTATATCATTATCAATATGTGTAACTTTGCTTTTTCCTGTCTACCCTTTGTTAATCACTTCTTTCATCTACAATATTATTATTTGTTATCACAATAACTTTCAAAAAAATGTACAATCTCATTTACATCTGCTACAATATTGACAACAACTATATAAACTATTTGCTTTGAAACACAATTTAGAAAATATTATATCTATTAGGCAAAATAATAATGAAAACACTAATTATAAACACTAATAGATTGCAGTGCTTTTGATTTTCTGTTGACATGTTCCCCCAATAGGCCGAATGATGTTCTCAAAACTTTGGCTGGAGAAATAACATATAAGAATTTGGTAATTGAAAAGGCAATCTAGCTTTAAATTCCAGGTGGGCATCATTGTAATGCGTCCATCCTTTGTTACACTTTAAATAAACAGTATAGTGTCCAGATGTTGTGGTAGGTCCATCAGGGAAAATAATGGCCACTGTTGTATAAGTTCTTCATAAAATAGAAATGTGTCTTCCTTTAAAAAATTATTTTTGTTTCCAATTTTTTTCCATTTGCTCTACAGCGTTGTAACATTAAAATGGCATATTTTCCAAATCTTTCAACATATAATGTAGACAACATCTCTGATCTACAATGTGAACATGTCATACTCTGATTTGTTATAAGGTACTGATTTGCAGTCTGGTATTGCTATGTATAGGAATACTTCTGTTTGTATTTGAGTGGTAGAAGTAAATGAACACTCCTCACAGTTATGGTCCCATTTGTAACTTAGTCCAAATAAGTTACCAATGTGTATTCCTTTGTGTCTAATACTCCAAGCATAAGCATTAGAAATTCTTTTGCATCTTGTTCTATGTTTATAGTAAATGTCAATGAACTAGTACATATATCTCAAAGATGTCGAATGCCAGACGCAGTATGTATTTTACTTCTGTCACTTACCAACTGTTGAAATAAATGATGTAGCGTAGAACTGAATCTTTTTTCATGATTTTCCAAGATTTCATGATGAAGATGTAGTAAATGAAACACGACATTCAGAATCACATTAGCATAACAGTTGATACCTGAACTGTTTTCAAACTGGTATCCTACAATGTCATCATCACTTTCCATTTTTTCTTCTTTATGCCTTCAATTTTCTCTTCAATTGTTTTCTTAATTTCAACCTCAGTTGAATGTTTGATATATTTCCGTTTTGGACACACTAAACGTTTCTCATATATTGGATATTCACCTAAATGAGGAGCATAAAGTCTTCTTAAATGATTGTACTCTCTTAATCAATTTGCATCAGCATTAAGCTTTTTCTCATCAAAATCTATCAAATACAAACCAGATAATGTTCTTACTCGAGACAATGCTACGTATGCCATTCCCTCTTTGAATACCGTACTTCCAATATTTATAAAAGCTCTGTCTATACTTAAACCTTGAGATTTATGAGTGGTTACTGCATATGCTAGAGTCAGAGGAAACTGTTGTCTACGAACATACAAGTCTATTACAACCAAAAAACGTACAACACAACGCCCAATCTGTCTTACCTCATTAATCTGGTCACATTTTATAATCAAAAATTCCATCTCTATTTTGAAAATGAACAAAATCAACAACTTTTCCCATTGCTCCATTTACTAATCTATCTTCAACATTCAAATTACACCGCAAAATTACTCTACAGTTTTTACATACATGTAAACTCTTTTCTAATCCTGCAGTTTGAGATACAAACTTTTCCAAAGAATACAATTTAGCCTGTAGTTTCTCAGTAAGAAAAATTGTTACTCCCTTATGTTTGATTTTGTCAATAGCTTTAATTTTCAGAATTTGTTGTTTTTCCAGTTTGAGAAGCTGTTCATTAAATGTAGAACACTCTTGCAGTGTAGGCATTAGGCAAACTAAAGACTTGTTTTCTACAAGCATATTGTACATTACTTCTGCTGCTGTTTTTTCAGATGTAAAGAAGTTCCTTAGTAGTCGACTTTCTAAAGCTTGTTTACCCTGCTCCGTCAACATACCAATTCTTATGTCTCTAAGAATATTTCCATAATCTTCATCACTTGCTTGTCGCATATTCTTAACAAGTTCTTTATATTCAAAGTTTGACCAAATATTTACATTCCCAATACTTCCCAAAGATTTACTTGTGTCATCATGGAGAAGTGTTTTAAAAACAGGTTGTCATTTAACAGGAGTAATTAAATGTTTTCTTCCAAACAGAACATCGCCATCACAATCTGTTTTTAAAATCTGTTGCATTCACAAGTGTACACACACAAGCATTAAGTTTGACACCATGCTCAACTCATCAATGATTAGAAGTTTTAGTTTCTTCTGTACCCTTGAGACTTCATAACAAGCTTCTCCCGATAGCTTTTGATATTCCAATTTATTACCATGTTCAACAGGTAGCATAAGTAATCGATGTAAAGTAATACCTTTGATGTTGTATGCTGCTAATCCAGTTGGAGCTGTTATGACCCAAGATAAATGTGAATCTGTAGTTTTGTGTAGATAACTGGTCAAAACTATAATTAAGAAACTTTATCCTGTTGCAGCTTGATCACTAATGTACAATAGAATAGGTTTAAATGATGAACATTGGCATTTTGTTAATGGAGCAAACCATGTTCTACCTGTTGTTTGACTTGTAGATATATTTCTTTTTGTTCAATATTTAGCTGTTCCTCTAACTTTTCAAACAGAATAATATCCTGCTGTGCTTCCTGCTTTACAGTTTCTACCTCATTCAGGACTATTGCTGCTTCATTTTCAATAATTGGTTGTCCCTGTGGATCTTGAGTCAGTGGACCAGAACTTTGACTACTTTGTGGACTTTCTCTAGCTATTTCAGCTGCAATAGTACCTTCTTGTTCAATCTCATCATTTAACATTTGTAAGTAAGTTGGAAAGATTGTACACTGAATGCTGTTTTTAGTTCTATTAAAAGAATCTTCATAGCAGTCAAAATCTCCAAGTAATTCTGTTTCACTACACCAAGGCTCGAACCGTTGCATTAGTGCTAAATAGAAACATTCTCTCTTATCTGCAGTTTCACAACTCAGTTTTCTGTGGTTTATAAAATTCCCTTTCACGTGTTTCACTGAACATCCATCACATCCAATTACTGCATATTTTTCTTCTTTTATATTTTCTCTAACATTCTTTTTAAACCTATAAAGCTGAAGTATTTCATACAGACATAGGTTTTCAAGATGTGGACTCCTTTTGAAATAGTATGTATCCAACATATTAGTTTTGACAATATCAGAACTTTCTGGCTCATACTATGCTAACTATTCGATTTGTTGTACAGATTTCAATACTCTATTTCATGTGGAGGCTAGACCTAGACTTATCCAAATGATTCCTCTTGACTTTGAATATAAACTGGCTGAGCTCAAGCGATCCGAACATTCTTAGGATCCAATCTCTCTATGGGAAAGCATTTTCAAGCTGAAGCTGTACAAATTCTTGGTAAAACTCTTTTCTGCCGAAATTTCTTCCCACATTTCTTTCATCTCTGACTTTTCAGATTTTGTAATATATGATGTAACATAACGAGCAACAGCAATTGAATTATCTGCAACATACTGAATATCTATATTTGCATTCCACATTTTCAAAATAACTGGATTGTAGTCATTAATGTACTTTGAAACTTCTGTTCTTTTTTCAGTTGTATGTATTCTTGGGAGATTATCGAGTTATTGTATGTCTTACTGCTGAGAAAAAAACTATTTACTCTTCCTTTAGAAATTATAGGATGTGGGAATCCAAAAGGACATTTTGTATAAAACTTTCCTTTACATTTATATTTCTGTCTGTTGTATTTCCCACATCTGTGACTTTGAAAGAATAAAACATGTTGTCTCAAGCTCTTTTCTCCTCCTCGTGGAATGGTACATGTACCATACTGTTCAATGAAAGCCATTACAGTTTCATCACTATCTGTTCCAAATGGCTTGGTACTCTTTTTGCCAAAAGAAATAAGTTACCTCTCCAAGTGGTGGCACAATTTTATTACAGATAAATTACATCATAGCTTGAAACCTATGGTTAACATATCTGCAGACATTTAGAGGATCCAAACGACAGAGTTCTCCAGCTGTCTTCAATTCAATGTTTTTCACATTTGAATTTGTTGCTCGAAAAAAATTCAAGTAAATCATCCCACGCATATTCATCACAGCTAAGTGTTAGAAACCATGTAGGTGTACCTAGGTTTCTTAACATGTATGTGACATCGATACCAATATTTATTGGTGCCACATTGGCATGCCATCAAATTCATTAACTGAATTCTAAATTTGTATCTCTTTTGTGAACTTTGGCCATGAGCTCTTTTGCAGAAACATGTTGAAGATGAACTCCTGTTTTTAATATATGGTTTACTGCATATGAAAGTGCAGACAAATCATTTTCAAACAGAAGATGAAATATATATGGAATGCACTTCCGAAATCTTGGATCTTCACAATACAATCTTGTTAATCGGTACTCTAATGCTGGAATCCATACAGCACAACCATCAAATTGTCCACCTTCTCCAGTGGGGAATAGCTGTGGAAAACAACGAGCTTCTAAACTTTTTTCCCATACACTCATGGGAGTTCCCTTTGCTTCTTTCATTTGAAATAATGCAATACTGTTTCCTATGATTTCTTTCGAATGCAGAGGATGTATAGTATAATGTTCATAAATGTCTTCACTCCTGGACTTGTCCACTTTGTCAATTTGGCCACTTGAGGTTAGTGTTTCATCTTGTAAGTTTATTACTTGTTCATCAACATTTACATTCTTATAATAAATACTATTCTGTGCCAGGTATAATGTAGCCTTTCGATGTTTATTAACATCTACTAACTCTTGCCAGATTTTTCTACTCTTTGATGGTACATCATTTACTAGAATAACTACTGGCTCATATTTTTCTCTCTCTACACCAAAAGTTTTAATGTTTTTCTTAAAATCTAAAGGTAAGTATACAACTCTTCCTTTGAGACCTTTTTGCAAATCTGTTGGTGGCAGTTTATCTGTTTTAGGCTCCATACGAACTTTGGCCTGAAATGGGTGTTCAGATTGAATAACAATAGACTCATATACATATAAATCTGCTAGTTCCAGAGGAATAGGTACCAACTCTAAGTTGTTATGTACTGTTCTAGCTTGCATTTTGTTTTCTTCTAATTTGTTGTAACAGTACTTACAAATAACTTGATCACTGGACAACTCAAACTGACCTTCCACAAACAAATAAAGACCAAATTGCTGCCACTTAGCATTGTTTTCTTTTTCACTTCTTAAATATAAATCAACATTCCTAGTTTGACTTCTATAGTGAGTACGTTGACAACAAATACAAATCTAGGGGCTCATTAGGATGGCGTAACAATCGCCACCACCGGGCCGGCGGTGGCGATCATTACCCCATCCTCATGTGAAATACCCCCGCCATATTATGATGGCAGTGGGTATCGCGGCGGACGCAAAGTCCGTCTGCCGCTTTTCCGCCGGTCGGCAATCGATACGATTGCCGGCCGGGCGGAGCTGGGCCACTAATATGGTGGCCATATTAGGATGTGGGTGTTTAAAGGCCTTTCCATGGCGGCGATGCCGCCATGGAAACGGTGGTGAGGATTGCGTCCAGGGGCCCGTTGGGGGCCCCTTGTGTCTGGGGGAGGTGGGGTGCACTTGGTGGGTACCATTTCCAAGTGGCAGGCACCGTGTAGTGCCTGCCATGTGGTGCAGTGAAATGCCAGGCATGCGAAATTAACATTGCGGCGGTGCTGCTGTCAGCAGCACCCGCCGGAATGTTAAATTGCAAAATGCAACCGCCATGGTGGCGGTCGCATCCTAATTCGCGGTGCGGGACCGCCGCATGTCTGGCAGCCGGTCCCAACACCGCAGGGATGGCGGGCGGACTCAGGTCCGCCCGCCATCCTAATGAGCCCCATAGTTTGGTTTTTCAGACAAAACTGTGTTAAACATTGTAATTACTTCTGTAAAATCATCAATACTAATCTCTTTCTCCTGTTTTCAACACCTACACTTATCAAACTCTCAGTTTCTCTACACTCCTCTTCAGAACCAAAAAAACGAAGATGTATATCCTCACAAACTTTCTGTACATCTGATACAGAACCTTGCAAAAGAGCTGTATTCATCTCATTTAAACATAATGCAGGAGTTTTTACATAGTAAAGTCTCCTTACTAACTTCCGCATTTTATAGTGGTATACAGCTAACATTCTTAAATGATGAAAAGTACTTTGGCACACTTTTCTTGAAAGACAAGCCAGAGAATGACACTACAGCTTAGTATATTTTCTTATTTTACATGGATATAGTTCTTGTTACATCTTAATATTCTATTTAACACTTTGTTTGCATATTGGCATAAAAAAAATTGTAATATGTCAATAGACTCCTGTCGAATACTGCAAATACTGCTACATTTCCACTTATATACAGGAGCTTGTGTAGGCTTTCCTTTAATCTTCAGCTATTACTCCTTCTACATTCCTAGGAACCATTGTTTCCTTTGGAATGGGAGAGCCATCTTTCGCCTCATAACATCGACCACTAGTTTCAACTGCATGTACTAATGTGTTCTCTTGAAAATAACGTTCTTCATTAAAGAAAGGCTCAATACTGGAAGTGTGCTTCCATTCACCAGTTAAAGTTTTACAAAAGTTACTTCTATTAACGAGTCTTTTTCTTTTGCTTTTCTCCTTCATAAACACCATTGTTTTATCCAATGTTCTCATTCTCTTCAATAGTATATAAATGATTTTCGTTTCAATTCAAAAGCTCTATCTACTACACTTTCAATCTGTTGCTTTTTCTGATAAGCTGCTGATCGTCTTTTATATTTTTTACAATTTTTTAATCAATTTTGAATTACTCTACTTCTAAACATTCTTTTTCTTATATCCTTATACTCTTTCTGCCTTCTTGTGATATGTGTTTTTTTTCCATAATTTGATGTTGTTTTACCATGACAATTTTTGTTTTGCTTCTGATTTGTTGTAAAACTTTTCTTTTTCTTTTCAACATTTTCGACATTTTTCAATCTCTGTAAAACTGTTTTAAGAAACTGTTTAGTTCTCTTACCAGACGAGTTTTTTTCCTGTATAACCTTCTGCGCTTCATCTAATGTCCTCTTTTCACTTTTCTTTAAGTAGTACTGATTTTTTTGTTTTCTCTTTTCTTGTTTTCTTGCCATCTTCAATTTTTCCCCCAAATAAAGTAAATATCTAATAAACAAAGAATAGTTTCAATAGTTTGTTCCATCAATTAATAATTTTAAATTAATTATATATTAATAATTCATAATAATCAATAAGC
Source organism: Calotriton arnoldi (assembly GCA_963921515.1). Classification (NCBI taxonomy): domain Eukaryota; kingdom Metazoa; phylum Chordata; class Amphibia; order Caudata; family Salamandridae; genus Calotriton; species Calotriton arnoldi. Next base: position 114,427 of record CAWUFW010020808.1, read on the forward strand.
AGTTGCTTACAATTACATTGGCATGCTCTCAATAACAAATAAATATGTAGTATACCTAACTATGCATAACAGCAAAGCTGCAAATGTCTGAACGTCTGGGAGAAAATATTTATAAATTACTATACACTTTGATTTTCTAAATTTGTGTACAAGAAAATGTATGCATTACTTTTTCCTCATTATGCAGGGCAGTCAGATTTTTATCTCTATATTCCAGTGGGTATTGAACTCTATATTCAAGGACTTATCTGACGCCTACATAGGTAAAAGATGTCTGCTTCTGCGACTGAATGCTCTAGTAGAACTGATAAGGTGTGTGCACCTGTATGATAAGCTACATAGTTTATAAGTTAGGGTCATCAGATGCACAACACCTGTCAGAATACATGTAGAAGTAGACACATACCTCAGTCATGATAACACACAGATATTCAAACTTAACTGAGTACACTTTCCATTTAAAGCAGACACCTAAATTAATATGGCCTACTTTAAATGAACCTTTCCAGACACTCATATGAACTAGCATTAACACTAATCCATCTGCCATCATGTTTTAAACCTCACTTTTCTCTTGCACCTTTATTATTCACTGACACCTCACAAACTTAGGCCTAGGCAAATATGAAAGACCAACTCTTTGCATGTCACTGTTGTAAGTTTCACCATGTTTCTCAAGCGTCAATGTGTGTGTCTGTGCCTCTTTGTGGTGTCATGATACATCAAAGGAAGCCTACACATACCAGAATACATCTGTTTCACACCACATGCTCTCTAAATTTGTGTACAAAAACGTGCATGTATTACTTTCTCCTCCTTATACAGGACAGGTGGGTATTGAACTCTGTATTTGAGCGCCTCTGTGACACCTACATAGGTAACAGATGTCTGCTTCAGCGACTGAATGCTCTAGTAGGACTGATTTTTTGCACCTGTATGATAAGCAACATATTTTTTAAGTTAGAGTCATCAGCTGCACAACACATATCAGAATACATGTAGAAGTAGACACATACCTCAGTCATGATATCACGCACATATTCAAACTTGACAGAGTGCACTTTCCATTTAAATCAGACACCTACATTTATGCGGGTAAATTCAAGTATATCTTTCCAGAGACTAATATGAACTAGCATAAACACTAATTCATCTGCAAATATGTTTTAAACCTCACTTTTCTCTTGCACCTTCATTATTCACTGACACCTCACAAACTAAGGCTTAGGCAAATATGAAAGACCAACTCTTCTCATGTCACTATTGTAAGTCTCATACTTTTAAACTTATTTCAAGTATATATGATGTTACAACGCAAACTATTACAACACATACTTTTACAACATGATTTTTACAACGCAGCTTCCATTACAATGCATACTATTACAATACAAGCCATTACAACACATGTACCATTGTAATACCTGCGTCGTAATGAATGTTTCGCAAACAGAGAGTTATATAGACTGGGATACTGTTTAATACATCTGCCAACATGTTTTAAACCTCAGTTTTCTCTACTTTAATTACAGATTCAGGAAGCCCCATATTAGTATGCACAACCTATTTCAATCTTCATTTCAGTACAATAAAACAGACTACAGTACACATTAATACATTTGGTAACATATGTCAAACATCATTACAAACACTGAAGCACTCCTACATAATACATAACACACCGTACACATTTGTAACTCTATTGCAGAATATGAAAATATCAGAAACTCCTAAAAGATTTTCTTTCCCAAACAATAAATGTAATGCACCACTCTCAACAAGGTAAAGCCAGTAATGGCAAACTTTCCTTCTTTTTCTGCACAGAAATGAATGTAAGTAACAAATCAAAATGCTCCTTTCATTTTTTCAAATTTTAAAACCCATTTCTATTGGATACACATATTAACCCTTTATTACTCTCTTCTAAAAGTGCCCAATCTGGTTCTGTAATTTACTGGAGTCATGACTCCAGTGCGGAGCTGCAGTGTAGCGTCACGAAGGAGTCGCAAACCCTGACGGGAGTTCAAAAACCTATTTCCAACAATATTAGTATTATTTTTTAAGAACACACCACTTCTAAACATAGTACTGATTTAGGAAAACTTACTTTAGAAGCATATCATATATATAACTTACCATTTCATATTTTAAAACCACAGTTCACTTTCAACCCTTCCCCCATTCTGCTTAATCCTAGTTTCCATAGTAACAGTTTCTGCAACATTCAACTGTACCAGCAGGTCACAAGTTCACCATATTTTCAAATTCGGCACACTTGCTTACAAATGCAAAAAGCTGGTGTGGTTGACTTTTGCAAAATATTACCTTATCCTGTCTACTGTACCTTTCAAACTTTTTTCTATAACCAATCAGAAAGATGGTTGTTTTGCAAAGTAACATACATCCTATTTTTAAGTACATAATGTTTATGAACAACCAATCAGTTATCTGCTTTTTCTAAAACAGCATCTTCTCCTCCATTTTAGATACCTCTCATTCTACCAACTGACTTACTCAGCTACAGACGTCTTTTGATGCCTTCTACACATCCCTTCAAAATGCTTACAGTATGGATTGTAGGACACAGCTATGTTTTCTGGGGCAAAAGGTATGCTGAACACAGAGGTATTAACAAAGACCTAGGTTTGCAAAATGTGGATATTAAACTTCTCATCAGACCTACACCCCATCAGCAGGGGTGTCCCCCAAGGATCAGTTCTTTCCCCTCAACTGTTCAACATCTACATGGAACCCCTCAACACCATACTTAAAAAGACAAACATCCCCTTCCAACCAACCCACCTGAAACTCAACAAAGACAAAATGAAATCCTCCTCATCTCCAACAAAGAGGAGAACCCCCAAATCATAGAATGGTTAAAAGCAATTGATGCTCTAAACGGTACTCTCACCCTGGCGGATTCTGCAAAATCGCTTGGAATCACCCTTGACCCAAAACTCGACATGACTAAACACATCAAAAACACCGCAAAGAGCGCCTTCCTCAACCTGAAGCTACTTAACAAAATAAAACCCTTGATCCCGCCTAACGACCTTAAACAAGCTACTCAATCCCTGGTGCTGTCCAGACTTGACTACGGGAATGCCTCCCTTACAGGTACAGCAAAATCCCACTTAGCCCCCCTCAGATCAACTCTCAATGCAGCAGCTAGAATGGTCACCGGAGTAAAGAAGTATGAACACATCTTGCCCGTTCTCAGAGAGCTAAAATTGCTCCCAATTGAAATGTGTGCCAATTTCAGAACAGCTTGCCTCACGCACAAAGCCCTGCACACAGGGAAACCCGCATACCTGGCTGCCAAACTCAAGAAGGCCGGTCAGCCTCAGAAGTTCCAACACTCTACTCCTCATCCCGCCGAAAATCCGCAAACAAAAAAACGCTTCTCGATCCTTCTCTGGAAACGCGGCCAAAATCTGGAACTCCATCCCAGTCCAGATCAGGACTACCCCCTCCTGTACACAATTCAAAAGGCAGCTCAAAGACCTCTTCCTCAACCGTTCTCTCCCGAATGGATAGCCGCTGCCGAAATGCTTAAGCTTGCACTTTGCAGGACACAGTCACTTCATCACTAAGACTTCTACCTCATCCCCTTCCTGACCCCTCCCTCTTTCCTATTTCCCTAAAGGAGGCTCGGCTCGAGTCAATGTGCCCAATATTGTAATTCTCTGTGTCTTCCTTCCTTTCTTGCAATGTTGTTCAGTGCGCCGAGACTTCCAATTGCACCTTGATTCAATATGTTTACGACTGCCAAACTGTGTGTTTTTATCCATGCTGTGAAGCGCTCCGATACCTTCGGGTCTGGCTAGCGCTATATAAAACTCTACAATAAATAAATAAATAAGTTTGTGCAGAGAGGATTAAAGTGGCTCCAACTGATGCCTTTGGTTAAAACCTTTTTGCAACTCCAACCCCCTGACCTCATGATTGTGCACTGTGGTGGCAATGACCTTGTCACATTGACTGGGGTAGGATTGGAAATCTTAATGAAGGATACCTTTGCACAACTGATGTTGCTTTTCCCTCACACTGTCTTTGTATACTCTAATATATGCCAAAGACAGAAATGGAAGTGGTTAAATCAATTCTGCCCACAGATTGACAAAGCTAGGAAGCATTTTAATAAAGCTGTTTCTGCTTACCTCAGAGACCACAACATGGGCTCTGTCTATAACAGCAATCTCGGTTTTGACATGCATAACATCTACAGAAGTGACGGAGTTCACGTCACAGATGAAGGGAACAGAGTGTTTCTCAGCAACCTTAAGCTGAGCATCCAGACTTACATGTAGCTCCAACAAAGTCATAATGAACACAACGGCTCTTCTTGGAGCCAACCTATGAAAGGTTATATATTTTTTAACATATATACTCTTTATAAATATTTTCCGGATTCGCGAACCCGCCGCGAATCCGCAAAACAAAAGCACAAATTTAATGTACTACTACACATTTCACTTTTCAACTTTAACTTTTAATTTATATTTTTAATATTATGTCTAACTCTGTCAATTTTAATGTGACTATGAAGTTCAATCTCACTAGCTCTATAAAAAGTTCACAACTGTAGCACTACCTCTGGAATTGTATAGTATTTAATTATTTATTTAAGGTGGCTCCACAAATCCACTGTAACGTTACACTGTGGGGGCGTGCCCCAAAAAAGTATTTAATTCCCCCAATTCTCAAGGCCGATTTGGGCCCCGGGGATCCCTTCCCCCAGCACCCGACAATTTTTTTATTTGTTTATTTATTTAAGGAAGGGGGGCCATGTGGCCCCCCTTCCCTGGGCCAGTTTTGGCCCCAGGGACCCCATCCCCCAGTGCCTGCCTTGTAACTTATTTGTAAAGTTTTTGAAGGGGGGCCTTGTGGCCCCCCTCCTGAGGCCAATTTCAGCCCGAGGACCCAATCCCCTGAGCTAGGCCTTATGCTTTTAAAAAAAAAATGGGTAGGGGGCCTGCGAGGCCCCCCTACCCAGGCTGATATTACCTCGGGGACCCCATCCCCGGGGGCATGGCCACAACGTTGGGGACCGGCGGGGCCTAAATGCCCCCGCGGTCCCTGCCTGTCCCTGCTGCAAACATGCAGCTCCCTCTGCCCAAAAGCAATTCTGCTGAGATTCATGGATGTGAGAACATTTTTCAATGCTCTCACTTCCATGAAGTGAAGCAGAGTTTGCTATGGCATGGTGGGAGCAGTGCTCCTGCCAAGCCATACCAAACTGCACACCAGGAGATTGCTGGAGCTGGCCCTTGGGGGTGGTGGTCCCCCGGGCCATTTATGGCACCAGGCTAGGCTTGAGCCCCCTACGCACTCTATTTAAATATAGCCCCGGGGAGGTGGCGGTCCCTGAGCCTGTGGGGGCCACATGGCCCTCTGCATTTCAAACAACTAGCCTTGAAGAAGTGGCAGTCCCCGGGGCTGCGTGGGGCCCAAGAAGCCCCCCATGCAATCTATAAGCCCCAGGGAGGTGGCAGTCCCCGGGGCATGTGGGGGCGCTTGCTGACCCCTGCATCATTATTTTTGCTTGCTCCAAGACCTGTGCCACCCGGGGGCTTAAAGAAAACAAAGTGCGGGAGCCCAGGCTTTGTTTTTTTTTAACCTTTCGGACAGATTCGCGGATTCAGAGCGAATACTGCTGAACTTTTTTTTAAAATACTTTTTTGGGCCCTTGAAGTCTCTGTGCTCTAACCTGACCCCTTTTCTTGATTTTTAACATTTTTTTACCTTTTTTCTTGTAACTCGGTTCAACTGTGTCACAAGATGGCTGACAACATTTCCTCGTTTGATGTGTTGGCAGCCAATCAGATCGCAGGCACGAGATCGGGAGGGTTCGCGGATCCTCCACGGCCATGTTTGTATATGTGAGAAATGTTTACATTTCTCAGGAACTACTGAACAGATTTACACCATTTAACAAAAAGTGTGCACTCTGGACCAAGAGCTACCTTTCTGCCAAATTTGGTGTAATTCCATTCAGCAGTTCAGGCGGTAGCCGTGTTTAAAGTTTCCTATGGAAATTAACATGGAGAAAATGTGTTTTCGGGCCCCCCTTTTTCTCACCCCCTTCTTGTCAAATTACCCCAAAACTTTCAACACAGCAGCTGAAGTGAGTGGGCCATTAGTTTTGAAAATTTTGCAATGATTCATCAAACGGTGCCAAAGAGCTTTTTGAATAGAAACAAGGTCCTAACTATAACTACCTACTGACGTCTACCAGTAGGGATGGGTTCCTTGGGGCTGAAATCAGCCCAAGAGGGTGGCCATGTGGCCACTCTACCCTACTGTAAAATAAAATAAAAAGGCCGGGCCCCAGGGATGGGGTCTCAGGGTGTGAAATCAGCTCTGGGAGGGGGCTGTGCGGCCCCCTTCCCAATCCAAAATGGCCTGGCCCCGGGGAAATGGGTCACTGGGGCCAAAATCACAGGCCCCCTCCCATAATGAAAGTTGTTTTGTTTTTAATTTCCGGCCCTGGTAAGTCGCGGGAGGCCCAGCTCCATGCTCCTCCTGGTGCACTACTAGTTGGGGGATGAAGTCCCTTTGACTTTTGAGGGTCCTTGGGGGCCAACTACCCCTCCTATTACTTCAGTAAGTTACACACAGCAGGATTGCTGAGAGGTCTTCGGAGGCCACGCCCCCTTTTTCCACCACTCTGCAAATGCACATGCTGGCGCAGTACTGGTTGGGGGATGAAGTCCTCTTGGATGCTGAGGGTCATTGGGGGCCAAGAAGCCCTCCTGTTACCCTCAGTAAGCAGGAAGAGGCAAAACAAAGGTGAGAAATGAGCAGCAAGAGGCAAAATAAAGGTGAGAAACAAGCAGAAAGAGGGAAAGTAATAAGCAGAAACAAGCAAAAAGAGCAAGAATAAAGGTCAGAAATGTGCCGAAAGAGGGAAGATAAAGTTGGGAAACAGGCAGAAAGAGGCACAATAAAGGTCAGTAATGAACAGAAAGAAGCAAACAAAATGTGAGAAATCAGAAAATAGAGGCAGACTAAAGGTTAGAAATGAGCAGAAAGAGGCAAAATAGAGATTGGAAACGAGCAGTAAGAGGCAGAATAAAGGTCAGAAATAAGCAGAAAGAGGCAAAATAAAGGTCAGAAACAAGCAGAAAGATGCAAAATAAAGGTCAGAACGGAGCAGAAAGAGGCAGAATAGATGTCAGAATGGAGCAAAAAGAGGCAGAATAGAGGTCAGAAACCAGCAGCAGGGGGCCGAATAAAGGTGAGAAACGAGCAGAAAGAGGCAAAATAAAGGTAAGGCGCAAGCAGAATGAGACAAAATAACGTTCATAATGAGCAGATAGAGGCAAACAAAAGGTGAGAAATGAGCAGAAAGAGGCATACTAAAGGTTAGAAATGAGCAGAAAGAGGCAAAATAGAGTTTGGAAACTAGCATCAAGAGGCAGAATAAAGGCCATACACTAGCAGAAAGAGGCAGAATAAAGGTCAGGAATGAGCAGAAAGAGGCAAAATAAAGGTCAGAAACAAGCAGAAATATGCAGAATAAAGGTCAGAACGGAGCAGAAAGAGGCAAAATAGAGGTCGGAAACCAGCAGCAAGAGGCAGAATAAAGGTCAGAAATGAGCAAAAAGAGTCAAAATAAAGTTAAGGAACAAGCAGAAAGAGGCAAAATAACATGCAGAAGGAGCAGATAGAGGCAAAATAGAGGTCAGAAATGAGCAGCAAGAGGCAGAATAAAGGTCAGGAGCAAGCAGAAAGAGGCAAAATAGAGGGCACAAGCAAGGAAGAAGAGGCAGGAAAATTACCAGACAACAAGTGAAGGAGGAACAAAACTGAAGGCAGTAGAGGGTAGCGTACTGCAGACAAGATGGACAGGAGGGCCATCACAGGGGGAGCTGGCACAAGGATCTGCTCCCATGTGCCCCTACTTTATTTTTATCATGCACCCACTCACAGACCCACTCACACACCCACTCACAGGCCCACTCAGAGACTCACACACCCACTGACAGACTCACTCAGACACTCACCCACTAACAGATCCATTCAAGCAATCATTCACCCACTCACAGACACACTAAGATACACACACTCACAGACCCACTGAGAGGCTCATTCACACACCTGCTTGTACACTCATGCATCCACTCACAGACCCACTCAGAGACTCACACACCCACTTGGAGACTCACACACCCACTTACAGGCCCACTGAGACACTCACTCACCCATTTACAGATCCACTCAGACATTTTTGCACCAACTCATAGACCCATTCAGAAACTCTCACATGCTCTCACAGACCCTCTCAGACACTCATGTTTCCATTCACAGACCCATTCAGAGACTCCTGCACCCACTAAGACATTCACTCACTCACTCACTCACCCACTCACTCACTCACTCACTCACTCACTCACTCAGAGACTCACCCATCCACTCACAGACCTTCAGAAACCCCATTCATAGTTACTGACCTGCTCACACACTCAACCATACAGCCACTCATTCACCCTCTCATTTACCATTACATCCAGTTACACAGCCACTCACTCACCTTTACAGATACTCACACAGCCACTCAGTTACTCTTACACACACTGACACACTAACTCACTTACCTATCCAAAAACTCAAATACCCACTCCCCCATTTATGCAGTCTCTCACATACCTACTCACTTTTCTGTGCACTATTTACATAACAACTCACTCACCCATACAGGCACTTTTATAGTCCCTTCCCAGTATTTTTTTTTAAATGTATTGAGACTAATGGCATTTGAAAGTCTAAACAGTACTGCAAAACAGTATTTTGTTTATGTCTATGTCAAACTATGCACTTTAGGCACTTGTCACTTTAAGGGCAAACAGAGAAAAAAAGAAAAAAAGAGTAAAAATAGAAAAAATGGGGTTAACTAATTAAGTTTGAAAAAAACGGATGTATAAAAACAGGATGAGACCAGTAACGCGCATCATGTGATCAAGGCACTTGTTGTGCCAAAACGCGTAATGCTGCTAGTGCTGATGGAGAACTCAATTTATTAAAAAATCTGCACTTTACCTGAGGTCCGTGCTCTGTTGTCTTTTTCGAAGAAGAGTTGGAGTTATCTGGATATTTATAGCTGGTTTTGGACTCCTCCAGCTAAACATGGACCCCCTTCCAAATCGTGGCCAACAGCTATCAAAGGAGCCGCTGCCTGTAACCGGGCGAAAAGAGTTGAATCCGGGAGGATTGCTTTCAGCGTGGCCCCCCAGCACCCTGAATAACGGCAAAGACTGCACCCGAGGACAGCATCAAGGTAGGCGAGCTCGAGTCGGAGGACGCGCATTGCGCTTGACCGGAGGTTGTTCGACGGTGTGACAAGCCTGATTGAGTGGGCGGCTGGGTTGAGAAGGTGTGCAGTGAACCGTGCGGCGAGTACTACAGACAGGACAAGGAATCCTCTCACCACGCGCATAAAGTTATTAAACAGAGACATTTCTCACAACAGCGCGATGTCAACGGATGCGCTTAAAGAAAGGGAGGCAGCAGCAGCTGATATGTTCAGTGACATTAAAGGATATAATTCGGACTCAATCTCCCAGCATGCATCACAGGGGGAAAGAAATACCAGCATAAAAGAAAAAATTAAATATTTAGAAAAATTAAGCAAATCAGAACAAAGTAAATGGTGGGAGGCCAAGTCACTCCAACGGTATCTGGACGTTGGAAGAATACCCCGGGGGTTAAGGAGTTTAACTGCCTCAAGTTATGAAAATCCGGATAGAGAGATGATGAAGGAGTGGGCAGAGACTAATTTAGATTCCTCTAGAAGACTTGTAATAATCCTCGTAAAGTATGCAGAGAAGGACCGCCTCAAACTTCAAGAGCAAATAGAAATACTGAATCAAGAATTAGCCACAATGGGCAATATTGATGAAATCACTAAGCTAAAGGAGGAAATGAATAAGAGGTTGAAAAAAGAGGAGGATAAGATACGGGAGAGAAAAGCCTATACATTTCACCGTGATCGCACAGATTACGAGACGGGGCGTATCTTCACATTCGCCAAAAAATATGATGCACTAAAGGTCTCAAAATATGGCGACACAGTAACAACCAATGCAGGGGCTAATAAAGCAGGACCCAGTACATCATCTAATTCAGAGTGGAGTTCTACATGCGGTAGTGAAGCAGAAACGGTTGACTCAAGAGTACAGAACAAGCAAGTACCGGCAAAAATCTCCCTAGTGGAGGAGGTGGATTTTTTGGTGTACGAAAGGCGCAATACCCTGCGCCCAAGGTCTCAGCAAGATATACAAACAAGTGGTTCTGTCGGGAAGGAAACAATTGCTTTGTACAATATGGATACAAACTTAAAAACGTCAACAATTATAGACTGAAGGGAATGATTCACAGTCAAAGTTTTTTTGTAAGGAACACACCACAAAGACACAATAATTTTTTTAGACACACAAAATGATCTTTGTATTGCATGAGTATCATGTACATATATTAATGAATATGGCTGTCAATAAAGCAATACAAAATACGACAATAAGGTGAATTAAAGTGCAAGTGAAGTGACTAGTGATGACTAAATAAATAAGGTGCTGTACATAATATACAAGTGGATCAAACATGAGACAATAAAATGATTATAGTATACTGTTCAATCATTAAAGCATAGATACACAGACCAAAGACGACTTTAAATTGGGGACCGCGAAGTTGCATGAACTAGTATGAATTTAACGTCGACGTTTCGACCCTAGGTAGAAGCGCAACTTGAATAAGCGTCAGGGGCGGGTCTTCATCAGGACGGGGTTGGAGAAATTAAATGTTGACAGCCGCAAATGTTTTCAGGGATCCTGTATCAAGAATTGATGGGGATCCAATATGATATCAATCACAAGGAGACCTACACCAGGGGTTGTGGTCTCATAGAATGAATTCCGCATATGCTCCACCAGCCGGTTGGAGACGGAAAATTAAGTTTAAAGGACGCCGCCGTCAAGCAATCATTCCTATGGGGAGCCTGGACCTATTCTGTCCGATATTTCTCTGCAAGTGAAAACATTTGCGGCTGTCAACATTTAATTTCTCCAACCCCGTCCTGATGGTGTGTTCCTTACAAAAAATCTTTGACTGTGAATCATTCCCTTCAGTCTATAATTGTTGACGTTTTTAAGTTTGTATCCATATTGTACAGAGCAATTGTTTCCTTCCCGACAGAACCACTTGTTTGTATATCACACATACCCAGGTTCTGAGGGCCACAGGGTTACCCCATTATCGCTAAAGGTCTCAGCAAAGCAGGCAACAAAAAGCAGATCCACCAAACGCCGCGAAAGGCGAAAAGCAAAATCAAGAAGACACAAGGAAACTGCAAACACGCCCACCCAGACGGAATTGGAGACAACAATAGAAAAATCTAATCATAGTAGTCAAACAGTCATCAATCTAACTGACATTGATTTAAACAAAGCAGAGGAACAATTGTTAGCTTTGGGACTTTCCTACTGCCCAGTTAGTTCGTTTGACTACCCTAATACAAGGTTGGATGTCTTCAAAAGCATCAGAAAATTCAAATTAAGGAAATACCATCTGCTTAATAAAAGCAAAGGCAAAGATATAGCGGCGCAAACCAATCCTCCAATACTAAGCCCCTCACTCTTAAACCCTACAGATATGGAGCAATCTCTACTGGATGATTTATGTGAATTAGCCAACGAGAATTATACCCAAGATGACAACAAGGGGACAGACACTACAATGGAATTAGACACAAAATTGGCCAGAACCACCACACACTTTAAACCAGCTTCCAAATTCAATCCCATTACAGTAAGGGAATCGATTGACATCTTCCAGGAACAGCTGGTAAAAGGTATTGAACAACTCAACTATAAAGCACAGAGAGCCATGAAACATAAGATCAATCGGACAGAACTCCAATACCATCAATTGATAAAGAAGTTAAAATCAAATCCTGATATTATTATCTGCAAAGCGGACAAGGGAGGGAATCTAGTCCTGTGGAGCAAGAAGGATTACACAGAAGAGGCCATGAACCAATTGGCGGACACGGCGTGCTACCGTAGGAGTGACCATCTTGAACTGAAAGCAACATACGGGGCATACAATATGAAATTGGCCACATGGAGAAATGGCGGGCTAATAACCATAGAGGAATTCAAGTTCTTAAAGAATGAAAAACCGGTGACGCCAATCCTATATTTCACCCCAAAAATTCACAAAAATGCACACAAACCACCGGGGAGGCGTATAATATCCGCACGGAACAGCCTCCTAGAGAAAACGTCGCAGTATGTAGATTATTATCTACAGGACTTTGTGCAGATGTTGCCTTCATATGTCAAGGATAGAAGTGATTTCCTCCTAAAGATACAGGACATACAATGGCAGCAAGATTATCTGCTAATAGCCTTGGATGTGACAGCGTTATATACATCCATCAATCATCAGGATGGTTTGCGTGCTCTCCAATACTATTTAGGAAAAAGGACTCCTGAACTCGTACAACATAACAAAATGCTTTTAAATATGGTTGAGTTCTGTTTGCATAATAATATTTTCTATTTCAGAATACAATGTATAAACAGCAACGTGGAGTAGCCATGGGTGCCAGCTTCTCCCCCAGCTATGCATGTTTGCATATGGGCTGGTAGGAGGAGCTGGTACTCATGAAGAAACACACTACAACAGTTAAAACTAATATCAAATGCTGGTTACGTTTTATCGATGATTTGTTTTTAATTTGGCAAGGTAATGTGGAGGAAGCAGAACAATTTATTGCAGAGCTGAATATAAATAATCTTAATTTACATTTTACGTCTAATATTAGTTCAGCATCCATTAACTTTCTAGACGTAGAAATCTACATCAAAGAAGGCAGACTTGAAACAAAGCTACACAGAAAGCCTACTGCTGGCAATGCGATACTGCACACGAGCAGCTTCCATCCGCACCATTTAATTCAAAGCATCCCCTACGGGGAGATGTTGCGCTTAAAAAGAATCTGCAGTCAGGAAGAGGACCTAAATAAGGCACAACAAGCTTGTGCCAGAAGATTCAGAGCCAGGGGTTATTGAAACAAATGCATAGACCAGGCCATCAAGAAAAGCAGAGAACAGGCAAGAGGCAACCTGATAGGAAAGAATAGTAAAAAGGATAAACAATTCCAAGAACCTTCCACTTTTAGATTTATCCTTAAATATAGTAAACAGGACAACCAAATCAGGAAGAACATTAGAAAAAATAGGCCATTGATTTTAGACGATCCAACCATTGGCAATACTCTCCCTTAGCAAGCCTCCATAACGTACACTAGAGCCACATCAATGAAGGATGTTCTGGTCAAAAACGACCCCTTTGTGCAGACTAAAAACTACCTGGTTATCGCAGAGAAAAGGCTTCTTTTGCTGCAAGACGTGCAAAGCATGCCAGTTCGGAGTAAATAAAACATCTTACGTTACTCCTTTCAGTGATATAGAAAGACCCATTGAGAAAGCTCTAACCTGCAAATCCGACTTCGTGGTATATATCTTGGTTTGTCCCTGTGCCCTTAAATATGTAGGGAGCACTATATTACAGGGACACAAACGTATACTACAGCATATTAGAGCCATTAAGAACAAAGATACAACGTACCCCGTAGCGAGACACTTTGGGGAAAAGCATAATGCGGACCCCAAAGAACTGAAATATTTTTTAATTGATGCTATCCCACCTTACAAACGAGGTGGGGATAGGGAAAAGGCACTCCGAAGGTTGGAAACCAGATATATTTTAGATCTTGACAGTAAACAACCAGGAGGCCTTAATATTACTGAAGAGCTTTACACCTGCCTTTAGTAATAATGGTCCAAATTATACAATTGAACAGATTACCTAATTCACCTAAAAAAACTGTATAATTCAGAGAATGCAGGAGAGTTGATGGGTTAAGCTGACTTAGAATTAGAACTAGAAATCATGGAATAGCCATTAGGAGGGTAATGATGAAGATTAGAATAACTTGCTGCTACAAAACCCCTTTAGATAATATATTAAGATAAAAATATTTTTATACACATTTTTACACGGTCCTTTAGAAGGGATTTTATTAATTTTTATACACCATATTTATATTATTCGCACGGGTTTTAAATAAGGAAAGTTTGGCAGAATCAAGGCTTGAACTGTTTGGGTTTTATGTAAATGTACTGCAAATTGCACTAGCAACTTTTGAAACTCATCTGTCAAATGATTACATCTGTAATGACATGGTATTTAAACCTGGACGTAACAAAAAACACACTATTAATATCTATTAGCCATGTTTCATGATTTTAAGGTATTTAAACCAGTATTTTTTTTAAATGTATTGAGACTAAGTGCCCTTGAATCCTGAGGGACCCTGGGGGCCAACTAGCCCACCAGGTACCTACAGTGGTCGCCACAGGGCTGCTTTGCAGAGAGGTGGTCCAGGCCACGCCCCTTTTTACACCTCTGTGCAACGCAGCTCTGTGGCACTTACTGGCGGTACCTAGTGGGCTAGTTGGACCCCAGGGACCCTCAGGATTCAAGTGGACTTAATCTCCCAACTTAAAACGGCCACAGGGCTTGTTTGCACACATGTCACCTCAGGCCCCCCCTCCCTTCACCACTGTGCAAACGCGCCCCGGGGTGCGTTTTAAGAGGAAGTTTTAATCCCCCTGCCCTATTATGTACTAGGGCCTTACAGGGGAGGTCATGCTAATCACAGGGGTACCCCAACGCATAGTGTTGCCTAGTGTATGTAGGTGTTTTCACTGTATTCTAAGTGTCTTTTAGCATAGCACTGGCTCTAGGCCTGGATAGTCCGAGTCAGTTACCACCAGTACCCGTCTGAAAAAGTTGTGGGCACAGGATGATTTTGCAACAAGGCCTCTTTCTACTCCTCTGTTGGTTCTTTCTGCACATGTCTTGCTTCTTCCTGCTCTTTTCTTTGTTTTTGTGGACTTCTGTTGCTTCTTTCTGCATTTCTTTTGCTTCTTTCTGTGCGTTTTTCTTCTTTCTTCACATGTCCTACCTCTGTAGGCATAGTTAGAACTAGGATTTAAAAAACCTTTGAAATTCACTTAAAAAACCATAGGTTTCAGGCACGTTATAGTTAGAAATTAGCATTTAAAAAACCTTTGAAATTCACTGAAAAACCATAGGTTTCAGGCACGTTATAGTTAGAAATTAGCATTTAAAAAACCTTAGAAATTCACTGAAAAAACCATAGGTTTTAGGGACAGTTATAGTTAGTTGGACATTTCACTCCAGGGAAGACATGGCTTGGCAGCTCGGGCTGGACTGTTCCCATGAGGCACAGGGTCAAGACTGATTTGCATATGGCCATGTCTGAACTGGGGTGGCGTGGTGAGAAAAATAACGATGGATTAAACCCAGATCTGTGACTGGGGGTGAATGTTTTGCCAATGTGCAACATTCCGTCCATCATCTTGTGTGTTTTGGACATTTCACTCGTACAAAACCAGTGAAATTCCCCCATTATAGTTAGTTCAGCTAACTATAACTCGCGCCCCCGCAATGCACTGCTGATTACATCACATATTACATCCCTCATGACATGGTCAGTGACATCACTGATGACATCACTGATGACATCTCAAATGACATCACTGATGACTTCACTGATGACATCATCCATGTGATAATTTCATGCATCTTCTCACACCCCAATATAACTTTTGATACACCCACTCTAAATTACAGACTGCCATTCTCAAAACCATAGACACTCCAACACCAATAACTACATACACACTCACTGATTCTTAGGTCTACACACATCCACTTACTCACCCGTACAGTCACTCATACTTACGGTCACTCAGTACAGGACTATCATATGCACTCATACACCTATATAGACACTCACACACCGCCACTCATCCTTAGAGGTACTCACACACCTAGTCAGTCATGCAAATAATTAATCACACTGCCATTTACTCACCTATACAGTTATACACACACCAGCTCACTTACTCATACAAATACTAGCACATTCTTACGCTCTTATACAATCACTGATACAAGTACACACTCATCCATTCAGCCACTCTCACAATCACACACTCTCACTTATAGCCATTTATATACTCCAACACACATATATACTGCCTTTCACATATGTAGTTACTCACACATGTACCACTGAGATATACATTCACTCACTAACACACCCATACACACGCTCACCCACTCATACAGTCCATCACAGATGCACTTTTGAAACCATGCACCCAGTGAATCACCCACTCACACATCTATGCACAGAGTCACACACACCCCACCCACACAAACACTCAGGCATGCATACAGATACTCAGACAACCAATCAATAACCCATATAGACACTCATGTAGCTATTCAGAAACCCATGCAGCCACTTACACACCAACAGACAGACGGATACAGACATTCACACAGTTTAGTCACTAACCCATGCATTCAGTAAGATACGTTTAATCACTCACTTATAGAGTCAGTCACGCACCTACTAAATCATCCATTCAGACACTTATACACCCACTCATTCTTCAATACGCCTTTCCCTATATATTATTAAACATATTTAAACTTTACAGAAACACACAGTCACTGGATGGTGTCATCAGTGATGTCATCAGTGATGTAATTTGAGATGTCATCAGTGATGTCATCAGTGATGTCACTGACCATGTCATGAGTGATGTAATATGTGACGTCATCAGCAGTGCATTGCGGGGGCGTGAGTTATAATTAGCTGAACTAACTATAACGGGGGAATTTCACTGGGTTTGTAGGAGTGAAATGTCCAACTAACTATAACTGTCCCTAAAACCTATGGTTTTTTCAGTGAATATATATATATAGAGAGGTGGTCCGAGGCCACACCCCTTTTTACACCTCTCTGCAACGCAGCTCTGTGGCACTTACTGGAGGTACCTGGTGGGCTAGTTGGACCCCACGGACCCTCAGGATTCAAGGGGACTTAATTCCCCAACTTAAAATGTGCCACAGGGCGTATTTGCACACATATCACCTCAGGCCCACCCCCTCCCTTCACCACTGTGCAAACGCGCCCCGTGGTGCGTTTTAAGTTGGGGGATAAAGTCCCCTTGAATCCTGAGGGTCCCTGGGGTCCAACTAGCCCACCAGGTACCTCCAGTAAGCGCCACAGAGCTGCGTTGCAGAGAGGTGTAAAAAGGGGCGTGGCCTGGACCACCTCTCTGCAACGCAGCCCTGTGGTGCTTGCTGGAGGTACCTGGTGGGCTAGTTGGCCCCCAGGGACCCCCAGTATTGAAGGGGAATTAATTCCCCAACTTAAAACGCGCCACAGGGCACGATGCCGGTCTTTTCTAAAAAAAACAATTTTAAGAAGGGGGGCTGTGTGGCCCCCCTTCTTTTTCATTTTTTTGGACCCTGGGGACCCCATCCCCCAGGGCCTGACCACTTTTAAAAAAAAAAAAAAAAATCTAAACGGGAGGGGGGCCGCGTGGGCCCCCCTCCTGTGGCCAATTCCGGCCCCGGGGACCCCATCCCCCGGGGCATGCCAACTTTTTTACTTTGTTTTTATGGAGGGGGGCTGCGTGGCCCCCCTCCTCAGGCCATTTATGGCCCCGGGGACCCCATCCCCCGGGGCCGGCCTTTGCGGTGTATTTTTTATTTTTATTTGGGGGAGGGGGGCCACATGGCTCCCCTCCCGGGCCACTTCTAGCCCCGGGGATCCCATCCCCGGGGCTGGCCCTATTCTTTGGGGACCGTGGGGGGAGCCCCAATGCACCCATGGTCCCGCCGGCTCCCCGCCTCCTGCGGGAGCCGGCATTGCTTTTCCACACGGGAGCTGCTAACATGCAGCTCCCCCTATAGAAAAGCAATTTGGTTTGGATTTTGAAAGCGAGGGCAGGTTTCCCTACTCTCGCTTTCAAAACCCAAACAAGTTTGCTATGGCAGGGCGGGAGCCGCGAGGCTCCCGCCCTGCCATAGCAAACAGCAGTGTCCCGGAGGTGGGCACCCCAGGACACTGCAGGAGCTGGCCCTGGGGGGTGGTGGTCCCCAGGGCCATCACGGGCTCCAGGAGGGGGGCAGCGTGGCCCCCCTCCCAACATTTTCAAAGCCCCGGGGAGGTGGTGGTCCCCGGGGCTCTGAGAGTCTGTAACAAACCCCCATATTTAAATATTTAGTGCCCCGGGGAGGTGGCGGTCCCTGGGGCATGTGGGGGGGCTCGAGCCCCCCTGGGCCCCCGCAATTATGTTGAACATGCTCCCGGGACCTGGCTCACCCGGGGGCATCGTTTTTTTTTTCACGGCGGGATTCACGGATCCTACGCGAATTTCGCTGTTTTTTTTAAAAGAAATGCTTTTTTCGGCCCTGGGGGTCCTTTTGGGACCCCCTGAGCAGGCCTAGGGGGTCAGGGTGTTTCTACCCTGCCCCTTTCCTTGTTTTTAGCGTTTGTTTTTCTCTTTTCTTGTGTCTCGGTTCTACCGAGTCACAAGATGGCTGCCAACACTTCCTGGTTTGGAGTGTTGACAGCTAATTAGAATAAAGCTCGTGGTCGGGAGAGAGCGCGGAACCTCCGTGCCTCTATATATCGAAACTTTTATTTTTTGATTTTCTCAGCAACTACTGAACGGATTTGCACCATTTTAAAAAAAGGGCGCTTTCTGAACCAATCACTACCTTTTTGCTAAATTTGGTGTAATTCCGTTCAGCAGTTTTGGCTGTAACCGTGTCTAAAGTTTCCTATGGGAAATTTATTTTTTGACCTCTATTTTTTGATTTTCTCCGCAACTACTGAACGGATTTACACCATTTAAAAAAAAGCGCTTTCTGAACCAAGCACTACCTTTTTGCCAAATTTGGTGTAATTACGTTCAGCAGTTCGGGCTGTAGCCGTGGCTAAAGTTTCCTATGGGAATTAACATGGAGAAAACACGTTTTGGGACCCCCTTTTTTCTCGGCCCCCGTTTGCCGAATCACCCCGAAACTTTCAAGACAGGAGCTGACTGGAGTGCCCCACTAGTTTTGAAAATTTTGCAATGATTCATCATCCGGCACCAAAGTTATTGGGAAAACAAAAAACACTTTTCCTATGGAAACTAGGACCTAACTATAACTATCTACTGGCGACCGCCAGTAGATTATATATATATATATATTCACTGAAAAAACCATAGGTTTCAGGCACGTTATAGTTAGAAATTAGCATTTAAAAAACCTTAGAAATTCACTGGAAAAACCATAGATTTCAGGGACGTTATAGTTAGTTGGACATTTCACTCGTACAAAACCAGAGAAATTTGGCCGTTATAGTTAGTTCAGCTAACTATAACTCGCGCCCCCGCAATGCACTGCTGATAACGTCACATATTACATCACTCATGACATGGTTAGTGACATCACTGATGACATCACTGATGACATCTCAAATTACATCACTGATGACATCATCCAGTGACTGTGTGTTTCTATAAAGTTTAAATATGTTTTATATATATATGCCAAGGTGTATTGAAGAATGAGTGGGTGTATAAGTGTCTGGATGGAAGATTTAGTAGGTGCGTGACTGACTGTATTAGTGAGTGATTAAATGTGTCTTACTGAATGCATGGGTTAGTGACTAAACTGTGTGAATGTCTGTATCAGTCTGTCTGTTGTTGTGTAAGCTGCTGCATGGGTTGGTGAGTAGCTACATGAGTGTCTATATGGGTTATTGATTGGTTGCCTGAGTATTTGTATGGGTGCCTGAGTGTAAGTGTGGGTGTGTGGGGGGGGGGTGACTCTGTGCATAGATGTGTGAGTGCTTGATTCACTCAGTGTATGGGTTCAAGAGTGCATGTGTAAACAGCTGTATGGGTGGGTGAGTGTGTGTATGGGTGTGTTGGTGAGTGAGTGGATGTCTTAGTGGTACATGTCCAAGTAACTATATATCTAAAAGGCAGTGTATGTGAGAGTTGGAGTATATAAATGACTATACGTGAGAGTCAGTGATTGTGAGAGTGGCTGTATGGATGAGTGTATACTTGTATCAGTGATTGTATAAGAGAGTAAGTATGCATTAGTATCTGTATGAATAAGTGATGTGGTGTGTGTATAACTGTATAGGTGAGGAAATGGAAGTGTGATTGATTCTTTGCATGACTGACTAGGTGTGTGAGTAACTCTGGATGAGTGGCGGTGTGTGAGTGTCTGTATAGGTGTATGAGTGCTTATGATAGAGTTGTATTGATGAGTGACTGTATGTATGAGTGACTGTATGGGTGAATGAGTGGATGTGTGTGTAGACCTAGGAATCAGTGAGTGCGTATGTAGTAACTGGTATTGGTGTGTCTATGGTTTCAAAAATGGTAGTCTGTATTTTAGAGTGGGTGTATCAAAGGTTATATTAGGGTGTGAGGAGGTGCATCAGATTTTCACGTGGATGATCCCCCGACACAGCCACATCACCGTACACCTGAAAGACCTGCACTGGCTCCCCGTCAGCAAGAGAATCACGTTCAGACTCCTCACCCACGCACACAAGGCCCTCCACGACCTGGGCCCAAAGTACCTCAACGACCGCATGTCCTTCTACACGCCCACACGCCAGCTACGATCAACCAGCCACGCCCTCGCCACCGTACCACGCATCCGCAGAACCACCGCCGGAGGAAGATCCTTCTCCTACCTGGCGGCCAAGACCTGGAACTCCCTCCCCACTCACCTTCGGCGAACCCAGGACCATCTCGCCTTCAGGAAGCAGCTCAAGACCTGGCTGTTCGAGCAGTAACTTACCCCCTCCCCCAGCGCCTTGAGACCCTCCCGGGTGAGTAGCGCGCTCTATAAATGCCGTGATTGATTGATGTCATCAGTGATGTCATTTGAGATGTCATCAGTGATGTCATCAGTGATGTCACTGACCATGTCATGAGTGATGTAATATGTGACTCATTCTGATGAATTTCTAAGGTTTTTTAAATGCTAATTTCTAACTATAACGTGCCTGAAACCTATGGATTTTTCAGTGAATTTCAATGGTTTTTTAAATGCTAATTTCTAACTATAACGTGCCTGAAACCTATGGTTTTTTCAGTGAATTTCAATGGTTTTTTAAATGCTAATTTCCAAATATAACGTGCGTGAAACCTATGGTTTTTCAGTGAATTTTTAAGGTTTTTTAAATGCTAATTTCTACCTATAACGGGCCTGAAACCTATGGTTTTTTCAGTGAATTTCAAAGGTTTTTTAAATGCAAATTTTTAAGTATAATGATCCTTATACGTATGTTTTATTACTGAATTTTTTGAGCTTTTTAATTGTTAATTTGTAAATTTAATATTTATTAAACAATATTATATACTTTTCTGAAAATGGCAATTTAAAAAAAAAAAAATAATAATTGAAAGTGTATTATTCTATAATTCTTTTGTTATTTTAATATAATTATGTAATGTCCTTTTTTCAAAAAAATTGTGGAGTCGCGCACCAAATACGGCGGGTGCGCGTATTCCAGCCGCCATATTGGAAAAGTCGTGAAGGATCCGCGAACGGTCTGCGACGGGTGCGTGGCTTCGTGTTACGTCATATACGTATAACATCACGTGATGTGCGCGATAGGTATGCTACAGGTACGCGACTCCTGCTCCCGCGTATTCGCGTCATGTGCGCATTACGATACGCGACGTCTGCGCGGTGGCGGGACCCGCGTGACATTATATACGTGCTGGGACGCGCTGGGTGCGCGACTCCCGTAAAAGTTTTTATATTGTAAAACTATATCTATGTAACTTTAATGTACAGATCAGGGCAAGAGATTATCTAAACTATTCATAAAACTAATATATTTCTACTTGTATTAAATTTATATTATTCTTAAATATATTTCGCGGAGTCGCGTTGGGTGCGTTCTCCATGCGCGCTGGGTGCGCGATTCCCGTAAAAGTTTTTAAGCTGTAAAACTATATGTATGTAACTTTAATGTACATATCAGGGCAAGAGGTTATCTAAACCATTTATAAAAATAATATATTTCTACTTGTAATATACATATTAATGTTAAAAATATTTTCGCGGAGTCGCGTCGGGTGCGTTCTCAGTGCGCGCTGGGTGCGCGATTCCCATGTGACCTTAAAAAAAAGGATTTGATTGGTTCCTAATATTTCCCACTGTAACAGTAGAAGGACCCCACCCATTTTATTCATTCTTGTTGGAGCAGCTTAAGAGAAACATCTCTTCTCCTACCAGATCTTATTTGATTTTTTTTGGTGTTGCTTAAAAACTGAACAGTTGCAATGGCATCTGAGCAGCAGGAAGTTCATCTTTCTTCAGATGAAGAAGTGTTGGAGGAGGCACCACCAAAGAAGAGACCTGAATCAGTCGTATGGAAATTTTTTACTTTTCCTGCTGGACTGAAGAAAGTAAATGCGAGGAAAGTGATGTGCAAGCTGTGTGAGAGGGTCCTGTCAAGAGGCAGCGACAAGAAATATTCATGCGGCACAGCTAGCATGTATAAACATCTGCGCACTATCCATCCCCGCAATCTTGCTCGGGAAGAATTAAGTAGAGCAGCAGAAAATCCAGCACCAGGTGTTCCAAGCACCTCAGGAGCGTCGTCATCTATACCTCCTATGGACATTAGGCCTGAATTTGCCTTCCTGGAGCAGCACTGCATTAAGTGCAAGAAGGTCATCTGTTATGGTGAGCAGTCGGTGGATGCTGTTTGTGCTGCCCAGCGAAACCACCGTTGTTAATTTTTGTTTTTGTTTTTTTGTTGTTGGAATGATATTTAATTCCAAAAGTTAACTGTTTTCTTCATTCCTTTTTTTGTTCAGTTTTGAAAAAAACACCCCAAAAAATTCAAAATTGTTCAAAAAACACAAAAAAAAAAAAAAAGAAAAAAGAAAAAAAAAAAGTTCTTCTCAGAACTACCTTATCTGGTTAAAAAAAGAAAAATAATTGCATGGTAATGTTTGAAAGTTTGCTTGAGTATATCTGTAGAGCATGATTGACTGAAAGAATGCATTAGTAGTGAATGGTGATTATATGAATGCATCAGTAGCGCCTGCATGATTGCACAAGAGTATTTCTAACGTATGAGGAGGATATTAAATTGGAGGTGCTTAGGGGACTGCATACATGGTGCACATTTGATTGTGGCACTGCATGTCTTAGTGTTTGAGTCATTGTACAAATACATGGTTAGTGACTGGATACTTACAGTGCTGCAAGTTGAGAGCATGGTGAGTTTATAAGTGCTTGTGTTTTGGCACAGTAATTAGATAAGGACATGGTTCTGTCAGGATGATTGAAGGAATGGACGGAGAGTGACAGTGCAATTTTTGGACTGCATGGCTAGTACTTGGGTAATTGCAGAAGTGAATCAGTAGTGTGGAGGTGGTTAGGCGACTGCATAGATTGTGGACCTTTGAATGTAGTACTGCATGTGTTAATGAGTGGATACTTAGAGTGCTGCAAGTTCAGAGCAGGTTGAGTCTGTAAGTGCTAAGGTATTGGTGGAGTGATAGGATAAGTAGATAGTGCTGGATTGGTGATAGGAGAAGTACATGGGACAGACAAGAGGATTCCTAGACTGCATGAGTACTAACTGGGTACTTACAAGAGTGTATCAATAGTATGTACCTGGTTAGAGGTCTATATGCATTGTGCACAGAATATTGTAGGTGTATTTGTATTAGTGGCTAGGCCATTCTGTAAGTACATGACTAGTAATTGGAATGCTTACAGTGCTGCAAACAGAGTGCATGTTGAATTTATAAGTGCTTAGGTATTGGCGGAGTGATAGGATAAGTAGATAGTGGTGGATAAGTGATTGGAGAAGTGCATGGGACTGACAGAAGGATTCCTAGGCTGCATGGGTACTACCTGGGTATTTACAGGAGTGTACCAATAGTATGTAGCTGGTTAGAGGTCTGCATGCATTGTGCACAGAATATTGTAGGTGTACTTGTGTTAGTGGCTAGGCCATTCTATAAGTACATGACTAGTAATTTGAATGATTACAGTGCTGCAAACAGAGTGCATGGTGAATTTATAAGTGCTTAGGTATTGTAGAAGTGATAACATAAGTAGATAGTGCTGGAGGGGTGATTGCAGAAGTGCATGGGACAGACAAGAGGAATCCTAGAGTGCATGGGTACTAACTGGGTATTTAGAAGAGTGTATCAATAGTATGTAGCTGGTTAGAGATCTGCATGCATAGTTCACACAATATTGTACATGTACTTGTGTTAGTGGCTAGGCCATTCTATAAGTACATGACTAGTACCTATAATGATTACAGTGCTGCAAACAGAGTGCATGGTACATTTATAAGTGCTTAGGTATTGGCGGAGTGGTAGCATAGGTAGATAGTGCTGGAGGGGTGATTGGAGAAGTGCATGGGACACACAGGAGGATTCCTAGAGTGCATGGGTACTAACTGGGTATTTAGAAGAGTATATCAATAGTATGTTGGTGGTTAGAGGTGTGCATACATACTGCACAGAATATTGTAGCTGTACTTGTGTTACTGGCTAGGCCATTCCATAAGTATATAAGTAGTAACTAAAATGATTACTGTGCTGCAAACAGAGTGCATGGTGAATTTATAAGTGCTTAGCTATTGGCGGAGTGATAGGATAAGTAGATAGTGCTGGATTGGTGATAGGAGAAGTACATGGGGCAGACAAGAGGATTCCTAGAGTGCATGAGTACTAACTGGGTACTTACAAGAGTGTATCAATAGTATGTAGCTGGTTAGAGGTCTGCATGCATAGTGCACAGAATATTGTACATGTACTTGTGTTAGTGGCTAGGGCATTCCATAAGTACATGACTAGTAACTAGAATGATTACAGTGCTGCAAACAGAGTGCATGGTGAATTTATAAGTGCTTAGAAATTGGCGGAGTGATAGGATAAGTAGATAGTGGTGGATAAGTCATTGGAGAAGTGCATGGTACTGAGAGGAGGATTCCTAGGCTGCATGGGTACTACCTGGTATTTACAGGAGTGTACCAATAGTATGTATCTGGTTAGAGCTCTGTATGCATACTGCACAGAATATTGTAGGTGTACTTGTGTTAGTGGCTAGGCCATCCTATAAGAACATGACTAGTAACTGCAATAATTACAGTGCTGCAAACAGAGTGCATGTTGAATTTATAAGTGCTTTGGTATTGGCGGAGTGATTGGATAAGTAGATAGTGCTGGATGGGTGATTGGAGAAGTGCATGGGACTGACAGGAGAATTCCTAGGTTGCATGGGTACTAACAGGGTATTTACAGGAGTGTACCAATAGTATGTTTCTGGTTAGAGATCTGCAGGCATTGTGCACAGAATATTGTAGATATACTTCTGTTAATATATAGGCCATTCCATAAGTACATGACTAGTAACTAGAATGATTACAGTGCTGCAAACAGAGTGCCTGGTGAAATTTTAAGTGCTTAGAAATTGGCGGAGTGATAGGATAAGTAGATAGTGGTGGATAAGTGATTGGAGAAGTGCATGGTACTGAGAGGAGGATTCCTAGGCTGCATGGGTACTACCTGGGTATTTACAGGAGTGTACCAATAGTATGTATCTGGTTAGAGCTCTGCATGCATACTGCACAGAATATTGTAGGTGTACTTGTGTTAGTGGCTAGGCCATTCTATAAGCACATGACTAGTAATTGGAATGCTTACAGTGTTGCAAACAGAGTGCATGGTACATTTATAAGTGCTTA